>MAYD01550034.1:0-15531 GCA_001909325.1 Ruellia speciosa
TTGTAGAACTAAGTTAACTTCAGTATCTCCTTTCTCAGCTAATGCATCCTTTCTCTAATTGATTCAGTATCTTTTATCCTTTTAGAAGTTACATTTGCAGCTCGTACTCTTCATTTGAGTAGTTATCTTAATATAACAAATGCATTCCATTCATTTCAGTACAACCAATCTTCTTGCTAACTCACAGTGTATTCAAGAATATTGGATTCATCTAGCACTGTCTTATGTCTTGCATTGGTCATATCTCAGTTGTATTCCGCATAGTAGTTACCACCTGCATGAGTAGCTAAATTTATAGGAGTAACCCCCGAACAACCGGTGGTACCTAGAATAAGGACAAATGATTTATGGTGCCCTCGCTTTACAACTACCCTAAAGACAAGGCTCATTTAATAGATGCTAGTTCACAGAGAGATCTGGAACTTAGCATCAAGGTCATCTACTCGTAGATTTGAGCGAACACTAGTCTATTAGCGGAGATAAGCGAGGACACTAAACTAGTCATAATTGAGATTCCACCCTGCGCACAACGAGAGCTGGCAGGGACCCTAAGCGAGAGCGAAGGGAATTTAGCGAGCTTTACATTTCGCTCCTTTATTCCAGGAACCTAATTTAAGGCCTATTCGGGGAGCCACTTCGCTTGCATACATATATTTTTCGCTACCGCATCATTCAACTCGCTAGTCAGCGAGTATCCTTTCAAGGCACCTTTGAGGCGCGTGTTCGTAACTTTTCATCTGACAATTGTTAGCACTCACTCAACATTCCCCGTGTTCGACCTGAGACTCACTAGAAAAAGAGGATAAACTCTAAGCTATTCTACCCCCAATTTGTACGTTTGCAGCAGTACTACCCTTAGCGGCAGTGAGAGATACAAGATAGGTGGACAATTAAGTACAACATACAAATCGAGGTGGTTATTCAACCTGAACTATCATATTAATATTATTCCTTCAACCTAAATACATATTTGTTCAACTTTTCTAAATACATTTATCCATATCACAAATTAACTATGTACCAAGAAAATAAATGAATTACAAATTTTAATAATATAAGTAAATAAACAAATCACAAATTTTATAAATAAATCTATTCTTTTTCTTTTGATGTTTCATTATTACTATTCGATTCTTTACTTACTACACCACTTATCTTTTTTTTATTAAAATTTTTTTTATTAAAATATACTACCTCTGTTAATTTTTTTTATTAAAATTAACCTAGTTATGCATCGGCAAGCGTGAAAAGGTGAAATGTTGCAATAATATAAAAACGGAGGTAGTATTTACATAAAATGATTAAATTTTAAAAAAATTCAATATTTATATAAACTCGTGCATCGCACAGGACAAATACTAGTTTTTAATTAAAATAGAAGGGTAATAGTAGAATTACACATTTGACTTACCAAGTTATTTCTTTATAGTACTAGTAAATATTGCACACTACCCTGGAGGAAGGGCGGGTGAAGTTGAACACAGATGGTGCCATGAGCAATGGTGTGGCTAGTGCAGGAGGCTTTTTTCATGATCATGAAGGGCACTAGTTGGGTGGTTTCGCTTTGAAAATTGGGCTGGGAAGTAGCCGTGTGGGCGAGTTATGGGCCATTTTTTTTAGAATGAGGAAAATGAAGGAGTTGGGCCTTGAGCCAATGCTTGTAGAAACTAATTTGATAGCGGCAGTGTAGTTGATTGAGCAAAGAGGGGAGAATAGCCCATTTGCGAATATTGTGGAGGAAATTAGGGAGATTTGAAGAAGACGAAGAAGAGGAAGACGAAGGCACTTGCAACACATTTGGCGTGAAGGTAATCGATGTCTGGACTACCTTACCCAACTTGGACGGAGTAGGCCCCAGAAGCCCCTTCGGATTCGAGCCTTACAGTGGAATTGTGTAGACTGATGATTTGCAAAGTGTTACGACACCTCAAGTCGTTTGATCTCCGAGATTTATCCCTCTATTGTACTCGAGAAAAAAAGAATATTTGAACACTTAATGTATATGTTTTAGTTATATTTTAAATAATACTTAATTTTAAAAATAGTTTGTAAATTATACTTTAGTTATATAAGTTTTCATATAATTTTAAAATTTTTCTATATAATTTACACATTTAAGCATATCAGTCATCATTTTTAATTTAAAAAAAAAAAGTAAAATGATGATGTGGAAGAGCAACCCCTTGCTCTTCCAAGCAACCCAAAAAGGGGTTGCTCTAATTCATTGAGGCATCCCAAGCAATTAAAGACTGTCATTTGTCCCAATTTAGACAAGTGGTTGAATTTATTTTTTTAAAAAAAAATTATATTAATTTTTGTTTTTAATAAATGATGGGTTGCTTCACTGTAGATGGCCTAACTTAGGCAAAATAGAAATTACCTATTATGACTTATTAAGATAGTTATTTTATGGGTTGTTTGTTTATAGTATATAGTATAGATAAGTTTTCATATAATTCAAAAATAGTTGGGTATAATTTATACATTCAAGCATAAACTTTAAAGGGCAAAATAAAGAATTGCATATTATGACTTACCAAAGTAGTTATTTTATGAATTTTTTTTAATTTTTTTTAAAGGGGGGAAAAAATACTTTATTGAGCCATTGCGGTCAAACCACTAACAACACCATATACTTCTGTTCATGACTAACAAAATGAAACACAGAGCCACAACTCACTTGGATGTAAACAGAACAAAAAAGCCATTAAAACACAGTAAAATAAGACGCCATTCGACTGGAAATAGAAAGGATACTTGCACGAGTTAAGACACCCAGGTTCGCGGCAACGCTCGAAGCAGGTCGAAATCACAGATCTCCTTCTCTATCTAACTGTCCAATGTCTAAATGCAATAACCAAAAGATCCCATGAACGGTCACGAAAAACAGTGCAACAGCTCGGGACTACCATGTGACAAAAACATATTCATAATTCACAACCAAGCAAAAATTTCTCACATCCTTGTCGCACATCTCTTGGCCATTGTGTCTGCATTTCCTTCTCTATAGAGCTGTAAATAAGCCGAGCTTTTGGCTGTTTGAGTTCAGCTCATTTGTTAAGCTAAACGAGCCAAACAATCTGTTTGAGCTCGGCGCATTTTGCTCGCGAGTTTGGTTCATTAATAATTTTTAATTAAATTAATAAAAATATATATGGAAAAATCAATTTAGGATCATATTGGAGACACGACGCTTGAGTTTAGGGACTGGTACAGAAGATACAATTTGAAAGATAGACAGAAACTTAAGATTCTTGAGGAGGAGGTGTGACTCCTGAGGAAGGAAAAGACAAGGATCATCCATATGAAGAAGCTGGAGTTGGAAAGGATTTATCAGGCGGAGAATCTTTTTTGGCATTAGAGAGCTAAGCAACATTGGGCCAAGTGGGCTGATAGAAATACTAAGTTTTTTCATCACCACGCCTCCACGCAGAAGAGGAGAAATTTCATTCCTAGGCTAAGGAACGAGAGGGGGAATTGGGTTCGGGATGGTCCCAATTAGAGGAGTTAATTCACTCATTTTATATCTCTCTTTTTTCGATTAATTCTCCTTCTGCGGATAATGTGAAGCAGGTGACAAATCTTATCCCGTGCAAGGTTACACAAGAGATTAACGTGATGCTTCTTACGCCCTACACAAAAGAAGAGGTAGTGGTGGCTATCAAGATAATGAAACCGCTTACAGCGCCAGGTGTAGACGGCCTCCCTCCTACCTTTTATCAAGACAATTGGGCTGATACTCCCCCTTCCGTCATGAATTGGATTCTTTCTATCCTTAACTCGAAAGCTTCTGTTGATTTTAATAAAACTTTGATTTGCCTCATTCCTAAAGTGGATAACCCGCTTTCTGTGTCAGATTTTAGGCCCATTTTCTTGTGCAATTGAGTTTATAAAATTGTTTATAAGCGCATTCTGCGGGGCTTAAACCTATGCTGACCTCTATAATTGATCCGGTATAGTCAGGTTTTATTCCTGGACGGCTTATTCTTGACAATTTTTTGGTGGCTGCAGGGGCTTTCTTTTTTTACCAAGAACTGTAAAACAAAATCTGGAGCAATGTCATTGAAACTTGATATGAAAAAGGCCAACGATCGTTTAGAATGGTCCTATTTGTTTGATGTGCTATCAACTATTGGGTTTCATTCGGATTTTGTTTTTCACATTATGGATCTAGTGTCAGCTGTGAGCTACTCTGTTGTTGTGAATGGTAGGTTGTCGAATGATTTTTCCCCTACACGTGGGTTTAGACAAGGAGACCTCTGGCTACGGAAGGATTAGTTGCTCTTTTTAACCATGCCTTATCATCTAGGACACTTAATGGTCTCTTGATAGGCAAAGAGGTACCGCATATTTGTCTCTTATTATATGCTGATACCTTCGTCTTTACACAGGCGTTGCTCAAGGATGCTATTACTATCAAAGAGATTTTCAAATCTTATGTACATGCGTTGGGGCAACAGCTTAACCAAGGGGAGTCGAAAGTTTACATTAGTTCGAGAGTGGAGCCTAATATCAAATCCCACCTGCTGAATATTCTTTAGATTCCGAGCAGTAGTGACCTCTCTTCTTGGACCTACCTCGGGTTGCTGGTTGTGCTGAAGTGGAGATGCCACTCAGATTTCGACTGGTTGCTGCAAAAGTTGTGGCAAAAAATTAATGGTTGTTGTACACATCTCTTATCTGTTGCTGGTAGACTAGTCCTGATTCAAGCTGTGCTTTAATCAATGATGGTGTTAAGAATTCTGGAAGGAGTTATCAAAGAAATGATTTGGCACGTTCGGAATTTTTGGTGGAAGTCTGTGAATAACAGAAGCATTTGTTGGAAAAGCTGGGCGGATCTCTGTGCGCCTAAGAGCAGGGGAGGTCTGGGCTTGAGGAACTTAGCGGCATTCAACTTGGGCTTTTTAGGTATGCAGTTGTGGAGAGTAATCATGGAACCGGATCTCTTGGTTAGCAAAGTTTTAGGTAAGAAGTATGGGTGCTAATCCCATGAGGACATGAAGGTAGCTAGCTAGAAAGGGAAGGTCATCTCCCCTATTTGGGAGTGTGGTAGAAAAGGGAGGATGTTGGAGGATTGGTTCAGGCCGTAAGGTGGATTTTTGGTGTGATCCCTGGCTTTTGCGGCCAAGGCTTTTCTATCCTTTGATAGAGAGGGTTACTTTGGGTTGTTGGAGGGTTTCGGACTTCTTGCACGATGATTGGAACGATTGGGATATAGATAAACTTTCCGAGTTCTTTGACGTTGAAGATATTCATAATATTATGGTGACGCCGATTGGGGGTAATCTAGTAGAGGACAAATTGGTGTGGCATTACGAAAAGAATGACAAGTATCGGTGAAGTCGGCATATAGGATTCTTTGGGAAGGTTTAGTAGGCCCGTCAGGCAGTTCTCCTTCTTTTTGAACAAGATCTGAGTCCGATGGATTTCCCTTAAAATTTGGGTGTGGTTGTGGAGAATGTGTCATAATATCTTGCCGTGCAACTTGAATCTCTACCGGCGGACGGGGAAACCCTCCCCCTTTTGCAGCAGGTGTGAGCAAGCCTTAGAACCGATCACCCACGTCTTGTGGCAATGTCCTACGGTGATGGAGGTTTAGCTTCAAATGGGTGTGGATTTGGACAATTCTTGGCTCCATGGGGAGAACTCCCCGAGCGAAGTTATTCTAACTTGCATTGAGAGGTATGATACACCGATTTGTGACTTCTTGTTATGTTTACTTTGGGTCTTATGGGTGAACAGGAACAAAGTCTTGTTTGAAGTGGAGGAAGCGAAGCCGGTAACTGAACTTATAGCATAGGCGCAGGTAGAAGTCGCATACCTCGTTGCTAACCCTTCTCTGCCAGAGTCCTTGGAGGCAGAGTGCAGTACTGATCAACAGACGGAGATTCCCCAAGTGGGGCTATTATGTTTCAGCGATGCAACGTGCAGTCGGAGTGTGTCCGTGGCTTTTGTTGTGGAGGACCAAAACCAGTCAAGGTTGGCGTGGGGTGCAAAAGAGCTGGACGGCAAGTGGGAAGTAGAGGAGGCTGAGCTACGTGCCATCTTGGAAGCATGTTCGGCAAATGGCCTCACGCAAGTATCGATCCTAAGCGACTGCTCGAACACAATCCGGCGTATCAACAGAACGTTGAGAGGCTTTGAGGAGTTAAAATGCTCGAGTAGCTGCCATAGTGGAGTGTGTGAGAATCTCATCTTTTTCTTTTCATTTTCTTCCCAGGGACAAAAATGGGGCAGCCCACGACTTAGCTAAACGTGGGCCTGGTATCGCGGACCGGTCTAGTCGTTGGTCCTAATAGATGTAGGAGAACTACGTGTTAATTAGCTCATGTCTTAGTCTTTGATAGGCCACGCTGACCTTGATTCCAGAGGCCCAAGATCATTGGCTATCTGGGTTGTAATACCCCGTATTACTAGACCGGATTAGAATTAATTAATTAATTTTAATCAGAATAATTAATTGCATAATTATGGATCAATTTAAATTTTTAGAATTTATTTAGTTCTTGACTAATTAAATAAATTCAGTTGGAGCTACACTTAGTAAAATGGCCCAGTGAATTAAATTTGGAGTATTTAAAATTTATCAAGTAATTGTATTATTAATTCCAGTAGCGGGCTGTAATTAGTAAAATAGGGCTGTAAACAGAAACCAAAAATGGCTTTGCGGTATTTTCATGTTTTTTGTTACATTATTTTAGTTCAAGAAACTAATAACACGACACGGTGGGTCCCACAGGTAAGAGTTAAGTGGAGTATTGTTTGTTTCAGTGTGTGTCGCGTTTTTTATTGTTTGAATAAAACAAAAAACGCGACAAACACGACACACGGCTTGTTTCCCCTCTCTGTCGCGTTTTTTATTCCAGCGTGTCGTGTTTTTTATTATTGTAATGGAATAAAAAATGCGACACACACACTGAAGGTGTACGGATCCTGCCTTTAATTTCCAGAGTGTTGGTTGTTTTTATTTGTCGCGTTCTATTTGTCGTGTTTTTTATTTTGTGTAAGAATAAAAAACACGACACACCCTTCACTCTTTGCAATTGTCGAGTTTTTATTTCTATTGTCATGTTTTTATTCTGTAATAAAAACACGACACTGCTACAGTAACCTTCGCCCTCATTTTTAATTCTGAGGTTGGGTTGCATGTTGTTTTTAATACCTGCATGTGTCGAGTTTTTTGTTCTTATTTAAAAACAAAAAACACGACACAACCTTGTTTCCTTTGAGATTGTCATGTTTTGTGATTTTTATGTTCTTGTGTTTTAATTTTTGAAAAACACAACACAAACAAATTTCTACCATCCCATTTTATTTTATGGCATGACTGTGTCTAGGTATTTAAATACCATGTTTCTCTTGTTCATATTACATCTCTTCCATTTTCACAACTTCCAGTTTACCTTTTCTCTCAATCTGTGTAAACCATTTTCTTGCATCCTTGGTGAACGATTGATTTTCTTTCAAGGAAATCAGGTAGAAATCATATCCAGTTGAGGTAACCATTTTCGGGGAATAGATCTTCATTTTTCTTTTAGCACCTTGAATATTTTCAGTGCGGATTTTTAACTGGAAAATGTTGTTTTGAATTTGGAAAATCTTTTGGTTCATGTTGGTATTAATTTTTATGGAGGATAAACATCTTTTTCCAAATATTGCATTTTTGAAACATATCCAAAACCCAGTTTTGAGATGAACTGGATGAAGGTTTTATCCGTACAAGTTGATGTTCAATAATTGAACAGACCACTTTTCCCTTATTATTTTATAAAAGTACTTGTGTCGAGTATTTTGGTTTAATTGAAGTGGCTATTTTAATTTACTCCCTTTGTCTAGTTTTTGGGGGATTTTGGTTGTTTTATAAAACAAATAACTCGACACACCTCCTTTTAAAATAAGGCAATTTGGTTCTTTTGTTTTATTGTCGTGTTTTGTTATTAATAAAAACATGACACACTTCTTTAAAATCAAAACAACACCCACACTGCATGCACAGTAACCCCTTTTTGTTGTTTTATTTGTCTTGGTTCTTTTATTATTTAAAACCTCGACAATAACACATATCTCGACACACTTTTTAAAACTAACATCACTCCATTTATTTTCTCCCATGCACTGTTCATTCACTATTCTTTTAATTTTCAAACTTAATTCAATTTAATTTAACTTAATTTAATTTAATATAATTTACTTATCCGTAGACAATTTAATTTGTCTAAGTCTTAAAGACTACTTAGTCCGGATAATTTATTAGGCTCCTTGTTGTAGAATCTCTCGTTTAGTAGATTCGAGGCCTAGGACTGTGCTTGATAATTTTACGAAAAGGTTTTCAAGACTGTCGATAAAGGTATGGATGCACACATTGGGCAACCATAAGTCCCGCTTAATCATTAAAGTACCGAATATTACTCGGTCGGGTAAATTTAAATTAGTGCATATTAAATTATTATTGCAATATTAAATTACTTTCCTTCTTAAAGTTTGCTTTAAACTGGATGTGATTTATTTCCCTTATGAGAAAATGAGATTGTTGATCTGAGTATTCTTATACGTGTTAGATTATGTGATATGGTTGGCATTTGCATAATCATCCCAGCATGAACCGGTGTTGTATGTAAAATACTAAGCCTACCAAATAACGATCAAGAATTATTATTATTATCTTTGTGTCGATTTGGACTTGGCAAATAATAAGAAATGTTATACGACTCTTAATCGAATATTAATGCATTCCTTAAAAGATGTAAATACGTAAAGTGGAACAACGGAGTGAATCATGTCTGATGCTTTTGGCTGATCACCTTAAGCTTATTGTGTGGGGCTAGAGTGACGTATCTCTCTAGTTTCCTTGTGTACTGTTCTACTCATCGGGGATAGCTTCCCTTACATGAGGTTTACCGGTAATTTGAGGATAGAATGAGTGTGAACTATTGGGTTTGTAGTTCCTCTTTTTATGTCGATTGAAACCGCTTTAGTCACGTTGCATCGATCGGGTGAATCCATCTACACTTGTCTTGGCTCGTTGATATTGATTGCTTTAATCCACTCTATGATGTTTGTATTCCCTATCGTGGAGCACGCTAAGTGAGGGTTGTCCGCATTGTACGCGTTGATGGCATCCTGGGTTGTGCCGTGAGTAGTTGCGTGTGAGGCGAACATTAATTATACATATATAGACTTGGCTAGCAATTCCAAGTATGTATGTATAGCATCGGGTATCCGAAGTACTGTGAACTCGGTGTTGCTTGTTGCATGGTCTTTAAGTCATGATTTAAACTGCTCATACTTTTAAGCTATGCATGGCATTGCATTTCTTCAACTTATGCTTGTTGCATGATTTAAATCGACCCTGGGGTAATATTTATGGAGATGTTAGCCCAGCGTCTCATGTTCATATGGATTGCATTACTGGTTGTGTATGTATTCCATACTTAGTCTCACGACTAACGACGCTAGTGTTGCATCTCAGGTGGAACAAACGCTCGCGAGGATATCCCTCTGATGAACTAAGGGATCGGGCCAATACTCGAGGGTAAGCGAGGCCGAGGGAACTTTTGAACTACAATGTTTATGTGTTTACTTGCTTTATTTCCTCGAACCTTGTATTTTGCTTATTCAGTTAAACGGCTTGTATTAAGTGGCTGAGTCTCGGTGTGAGACGTGAACTTTTATCCAGTAGTTGTAATGCCACTTAATATTTTTATGTCAACGTGCTCTTTATTCCAAGCATGCTAAGCTGCGATCAGAGGGGACTTGGCTTCCTGAAGTCCAGCGTACTCTGATAGGTTGAGATAATTAAGCCTGAGCGTCGAGCTTATGGTGGGATTAGGGGTAGATTCCATTATAAGTTAGATGTGGCGGTGACATATCCGATTTATGGGAATCGGGGTGTTACATGGGTTTCTATGAATAGTGCGTAGGCAGTCGTACAGTGTAATGGTTTAGGTCCTTAGAGCTAAAAAAAACTAATAACCAATAAGTATTTGTGAACAATGTTTGATCTTAAGCTCGTGAGCTATAAAACCTGTTCAAGCGGCTCAATTAGCTTAACAAACGAGCCGAACTAAGCCAAGCTCACGAACAGTTCTATTTGTTTGCAACTCTGCTTCTTTATAAACATGAATGAAGCTGATAGAGCCAGCTTAGTTGACCATTCAAGAGTGTCAGCAAACTCCTCCCTATAAACATGTTTATGGATTGTTTCTTTTATATGAAGTATAGATATGTAAATATATTGACATTAAAAAGAGTTAGATGTGACATACCACCTACTTTTTAATGTCAAATTAGGGATGACAATTTTTGACATGAACGACAATATGGTATGAACCTAACACAAAATTCACAGGTTAGGATTAGGCCTTCATAGGTTTCGATCATAATTGAGTCAAACTCGATTTTGACCCGAAAAAATAGGTCAAGTTCGGGTTGGGTTTGGGTCACCGGATAGAGACCTGATCAACCCGTTAAGAAATATGTTAGATTTTTTATTTTTTATTTTGGGATCATAGGAATCATATTTTTTATTTTTACCAATATATTTGTGGTTGTGATTTTTACTAGTAAACAACTAAATTCATTTATCTTATGTGGAAGCCATGTGTGAAATATTTTTCATACGCTTCTATGGTTTTTGTGCCGTTGCAATCTTTTCTGATTAGGTTTGTAAAGAAATAAATCTTTCTATATATATTCTGCATCTTTGACCTCATGTCTAAGATATTAATAAAAAAATGGATCAATTGAATGTAATGCCGGAGAAAAAGCCACTGACGGGCCCGTGATCAAAGCTGCGGTATTCTGACAGCGGTAAAATACCGCTGTCGGCCCAGAAGGCCCAGGTCGGGCCCGTCCGTTTTCTACAGGGTTTTGGCACTTCTTCTAACCCTAGTTTCATTCTTTCTAGACTGCATAATGGTTGTGACCCTTTCCCCCTCTTTGGCACATTCAATTTTCACGGATTTCGGAGGTTGCAATTGGTAGGAATTCCTCCAGGCGGTCGAGGTAAGTGTTTATTTCTCATTTTCAAATCGTGGGCATGGTTGAATTTCAAATTGTGGTTGTTGAATTAGGGTATGGTTGTAGATCGAGGATTTTGTGGACTTGGAAGGCGTAGCGGGGTGCAAAACTTAAGGGAAAACATACTATGAATACCAAGCAAGGGTTATTTTTGAGTTTCTTGCATTTTCGCATCTCTGCACGAAAACCGAAGCATTCACGGTCACCCTCACGATTGGACTACCACGGCGAACTACCACGGCCTGGATGACCCATGGTCTTCGACCGTGGTCCTTGGACCGCGACAACGACCGCGCGACCTCCAGTTGTCCTGCCTAGTCCTGTGTTGCATTCCTAGGTTGTTTTGATTGATGCATAGACGATACCCTTGGGTTGACATGTATGGGTGGTCAAATATATTCCGATTATGAGCTAGGAATGGACTAATGGAATTGATATCATGATGATTGGAAAGTTAAGTATGAACTGTTGGATGCATAAAAATGATGGTTGCGATTGACGGTAGGTTAGTAGCCTGTGCATGTGAACCCAGAGCATAAGCTGGATACACTTTCTCTACGATGATGACATGTGGCTGTGGCAAGCCAGAATGTTGTTGTACATTTGAGCACTTATTTCCCTCATCGACATGGCAGATCATCCCTAAGTGGGAGGATGTTTATGATGTTGACACTTGCACTATGAGTCTCTTTCCCTTGTCGGGATGGTAGATCCGCCCTATGTGGGTGGATGGTGTGTATTTTCCTGGTTGGGATGGCAGATCCTTGCGGCTGGGATAGCGACGTGGGATATTCATCCCCATGAGCAGTGGGTGATGGTTGAGATATGGTTTCCTGAAGCAGCCCTGGAGTTGATGGTATCCTTCCGGTTGTTGGAAACCATATCGCCCGGGTTCTTGGTGCCGGCTAGTCATGCATTGCATTTAGAATAGATAGGTGTATGCTAGGTCATCAATTCATGCATCATACTCATCATTTGCATTAATGTACGTCATTGTGGTTAAAACACCGGTATGTGACGATGTAATGCTCTTGCCTGCTTTTGGTATTTTCATTTACTTGTTTATTACTTTTATTATTATTCTTTCCCCTATTTCCCTTCGTTATAGCCCTTGCTCAGTATTGTGTACTGACCCCTTGTTTCCTTATTTTATAGATCATCCCAGAGGCGCAGTAGCATAGCATGCTGGGGGCGGGGTATGAGCGACCCATAGTGGCTTAGGATGCATTTATTGTTATGCCTACTTAAATTTCTATTTTGTTTTGATCTAGAACTTTTTGAGTGTTGGGTTATGTGATAGTTGAGGTGGTTGGTTCAGGCGGGATGCTTAGATATGCCTTGATGATTTATTATGTTTTGGCTAAGACAATATGACAATTGAGGATGAAACTATGTTGAGCATTGACATTAAAGATGACATGATTTGATGAATTATGGATATCCTATATGATTGGCATGCCTGCTTCTTGTTATCTTGTATCCATCGCATGTAAGATTTAATTTAATTGATTGCAAACCTTATGTGCTTGTTGGTAACTTCCCTTGTATTAGAGAGGCTAAACTGACTGGCCAACAGTTTAGACAAACCGAAACGATAGTAGCGTTTCGAAATGGGTTGAAATTTAAGGGGTTACAGAGTGGTATCAGAGCCTGTGCGCTCTACATGCCTATAAAAAACTGGTTAGACATAGGTTGTGAGAGTGTGTGGAGGTTGCATATAGATATAGGACCTGCATTTTCGATTTCTGCATTTCTTTTCAGATGATGTGCATCCCGCGGCATATGTCCGCGGTAGGGATATCGCGGTGTAAAACCGCGCGGAGTCAAGGGAGGTCGACTCTACCTTAACCGCGGTATATGGACAGCGGTATGTGAATACCGCGGAGTAGACCACGGCAGTCTACTCTGTACTATTCTTTTCTACTTTTGCTTATGCTTGTGCACTGACTGCTGATTAGCCTATCTAACCCCCTAACTTGGCTTAGTTTAGGATGCCTCTGAGACGAGTTGTAGGAACAGGTCATAGCAGTAGGCCTCAATGGAACCCCGCACCTCCTATGGGTGATCAAGTTGCTGATAATGGGGATGGGGTGTCTGATGTGGAGCGAGAGAGCAGCCACCACAGGGAGTGGGGCAGCAGCTGGGAGCAGTACCGGCTTTAGACCCTACTATGTTTATGCAACAGATGCTGAATCTTCAGGCTCAGACTTTATAGATTCTTCAGCATATCCAGACTGTAGCACCTCAGCCTGTTGTTAGACCGGAGCAGCCGGCTCCCGCTCAGCTTGACTATGTTGACTTGCTGCTCGACATAGACCACCCACTTTTGTCAGGGGAGCTGACCCCCTTATGTTCGATGATTGGGCCTACCAGATTACTCGGGTGTTCCAAAATATAGGATGCCTGGAGGGAAGGAAGGTGTTGGTTGTGTCACAGTACTTAGTGGGGGCAGCCCTTCATTAGTGGAGAGCTAACGAGGTGATATTGATGGCGAGGCCGGAGTTTGGATGGGATCAATTCTATGACGCCTTGAGGTCGCATTTATTTACGCCTCAAATGATGAATGCAAAGAAGCGGGAGTTTTTGAGTTTGGTTCAGACTGAGAATATGTCAGTGACTGCATATCACCAGCGATTCACTGAGTTGGTGAGGTTTGCCCTGGAGTTAGTGCCTACTGAGGAGGATCGAGTGCACAGATTCATAGATGGACTGAAGGCCGAGATTCGAGCCGGTTATGGATACCTCGCTCATGCCTCTCTTTCTTCGTCTTATCATCAGGATTTATTCCTCGAGAGGGGCAAAGCCGATGAGTGCAGTGTGTGGCAGAGAAGGAAGAGGGAGTGGGAGGCTCGACAGACTCGAGATTAGCAGGGTGGTCGTCGTTTTAGGCATGGAGGAGGCCAAGGGATGGTGTTGTAGGTCGGGGAGGAGGACAGATAGGTGGCCAAGGCAAAGGTGGCGAGGGGCAGCCTCATGCACTCGTACAGGGGGATCGACTAGCACTTAGGTGCTGGAACTGTCAGGAGACGGGCCACCGCAGATTCCAGTGCCCTCATTCACTGAAGCGGCAGGAGGGTGAGCCGTAGAGGGCTATAGTTGCAGCTGATCGGGATAGACCGATTCAGGCGGGCCGTGGAGGTCGCCTGAATGTGATAGAGCGAGCTGAGGCTGATCATCGTGACAATGTTTTAGCGGGTATGATTTAGTTTCGGTTTCGTTGTCAATTATACTATACATGTTAGCTCAATTCATTCTTGAGAACTAGGTTCAATGTACAATTGTCAATGCCTTAAGATCTATTTATGTTGCTAATCACCCCGCATTTGTCTTGTTCGATTCCGGAGCGTCGTGTTCTTTCGTCGCCTCCAATTTTGTACATGAGCGCAAATTAGGGCCGTTAGTGCCCTATCGATTGCCTATTTCTTTATCCATTGGGGAGATTCGGGAGTGTGATCAACTGTTCTCTGGTGTCGTACTGATTATTGAGGGCTGGGATTTCGTGGTCAATCTTGTGGTATTCAATTTATCCGAGTTCGATGTGATTCTCAACATGGATTGGCTAGCACACCATCATGCGCGCTTAAACTGCGGTGTCCCATGGATTTCATTCAGAGATCAGCACGGTATTTACATTTCAGACCGGCCTTTAACTTTTCAGCCTTATGCCAAGATTATTTCCTCTGTGTCTATGGCTTCTTTGCTACGCAGGGGTTATCCTGCGTATTTGTGCCAGGTGCACGATTTCAGAGCAGTGGTTTCAGCTGTCTCTGATATCCCAATTGTTTCTAAGTTTGGATATGTATTCCCTGATGAGATTCCCAGTTTTCCACCTGTTCGCGAGATCAACTTCACTATAGAGCTTGTTCCTGGCTCAGTTCCTTTTTCAAAGGCACCATATCACTTGGCTCCAGGTGAGTTGAAGGTGTAACGCCACAAGTTTTCTCGGCACGCCACGCCGTACTGATCGCCTAGACTAGTGGCCAACTAATTTGGATTTCACAGGACAAAGCTGGTAACATACAAACATTTAACCATTTCAAATATAGTCATGACATAAAAGCTACGTGCAAAATGATACGTGTACAGATAGTGTTCTGAGTCAAAATACCAACCGGTACCTGATAGGGGTCGAAAAACCCCTATCTTTCAGTAGTAATTCGCTAGAAAAGACCATTGCGAAACATTCTTTTTGACTGCAGGCTGCGGGATTCTGGCGCATTTTGGCGACTTCAGCATCACTCGCCTCGCTAAAGCGAGAGGCGAGCTCATTTGATATTTTTTGTTTGTTTTCTGCAGAATTGACCAGATCCCCAGAATTGGCGAGGGCGAGTGCTTGCCGCCTTGTTTGACTTCTGACTTCTGCAAATCTGACACACCTACCCCACCTGCAACTTCTGCAGACCTGCCACCAACTCTCTGTTTCTGCAACCTACTGTATCACCATCACTCTTAAAGTCAAGACAGCCTCGAACTTCCGAAAATTGGAAATGACGGCAGTACAGAAGCAAGACG
>MAYD01550094.1:0-15964 GCA_001909325.1 Ruellia speciosa
TTATGTTGTGTGTGACTTCAGTTATTTTACTTCAGACTTAAAGAGTTAGTAAATGGATAATAGAATTATTATGTTTACCTGCCTTGTACTGAGGATCCCAGATTAGTTATCCGCTAGTCTATGCTAATCTGTACGACGTGGTGCACTGGAGTAGTTCAGGGCATTACAGATGGTATTAGAGCCTAGGGTTCGAATGAACTGAAATTTGAGTAGACATAGGAAGTGAGGTGAGTGGGGGTCGGGGTGCATACACGTTTAGGTTGCAATTGCATTACTTGTATTATGTTACTGACATTTACAAGAGGTGAGTTAGAGACTGACTCTCATCTGACATTCCCTTAGGATGCCGCCTAGGGACGAACGTATAGCACGTGTGAGGGGACGCCCACGTAGATGTCCCACTCCGCCACCGAAGTTGACAGAGGTGGATCAGGATGAGTGGGTTGTCAAGGATCCTGAGATGTCTTAGGAGGATGTACCACCTCCACGGAGGGGTAGCCTTGATGGGCAGAGGGCGTAGGTACCTCTGAAGGCCTCGAAGGCAGATGTGCCTAGGGGAGTATTCACTGAATATTGTCGTGCACTCCTCGAGTAGACCAAGATATTGTCGATGAATACAACCATGAACTTATCTAAGTATTCACTGAATACCCGGTTCATGAGATCCATAAACACTGATGGTGCGTTTGTCAAGCCAAACGGCATCACCATGAACTTGTAATGTCCATAATGGGTTCTAAAAGCGGTCATAGAAATGTCTTTGTCAGCTACTCGAAGCTGATGATATCCGAATTGCAAGTCTATCTTCAAGAAGACACAAGCTCCTCGCAGTTGATCGGACAAGTCATCAATTCTCAGGAGCGGGTAACGATTCTTGATAGTGACTTTGTTCAATTCTCTATAGTCTATGCACAACCGGAGACTCCCGTCCTTTTTCTTAAGAAATAGTACCGATGCTCCCCACGGCGAGCTACTGGACCTGATGTAACCTTTGTCCAAAAGTTCTTGCAACTGTTTCTGTAGTTCCTTGAGCTCAACTGGTGCCATTCAGTAGGGTGCTTTGTGGATTGGTCAAGTTCCCGGAGCTAACTCGATCGTAAATTCCACTTCCCTATCTGGTGGAAATCCTAGAATTTCTTCAGGGAAAACTTTGGGAAATTCCCTGACCACTGGCTAATTCTGTAGGTTTGACAAATCTGAATTGAGATTCAACATTGAGCACAAATACACTGGATACCCCTTTCTGACCAAAGATCCGAAATTGACTGCCGAGACAACTCTGACTGTGGGTTCTTTCGGATTCTGTCTGTACGTTATCCTGACACCTGTCGGCCCTTTCAGACTTAGCTTTTGATTCTGACAGTCTATCCTGGCCTGGTAGCGTGACAACCAATCCATTCCTAGAACAACATCAAAGTCGGTCAATGGGAAGTCCATCAGATCTGTCGGTAGAACGGTATTCTCTATGTGAACGGACAGATTCCTATGCAACTGAGTGCACGGCACTAACTCACAGGAGGGTAAGGTTACTAACATGCTAACCCTATCAAAAGGTACTAAGCTATGAGACTTTGCAAAACGAGAAGACAGAGACAAACAAGATGCACCGGAATCAAACAAGACAAAAACAGGTTTACAAAGAAGTGAGAACTTACCAGTAATCACGTCTGCCCTGCCCTCTGCCTCAATCCGGTTGAGCACATTGAGCCTGCCTCCCTGTCGCATCGGCTGCTTTCCTTTGTCCTGATTCCCCCGGGGCTGGTCCAGTTTCGGTGGCATAGGACACTGACGCTTGCAATGTCCCTCCTTCCCGCAATTGTAACAGGCGAACGGGGTTCAGTCACACTTGTAGCCCAGATGGCTTTTCCCACACCTTGAGCAACTAGTTTTCAGCTTGTCCGTGGAAACCATCTTGCCTTTACCTTTGTATTTCCTGAAGTTCTGCTGGTTCGGTTTATCACCCCCACTTGTGACCTCTTGTGCTGATGTGGTTCCTGGATGATAATGCCCTTGGATTTCCTTTTATTACGATCATCGTGCATTGGCCTGTCCGACTAGACTGTTCCTCTCGAAGCCTTTCAGAAACTCACGTTATATTCGCTGCACTCTCGTACATGTGCTGAACTGAATTCAAGTCAAGTGAGGCAATAGCAGTCTGAATGTACGGTAGCAACCCTCTGCCAAATTGGTCCATCTGGAAGGTAATGTGAAAGCTCGATGAACTTGGAGTAGTAGTCCTCAATCAACATGCTTTTCGTCATCCTGAGATTACGAAATTCATCGACTTTCTTGCATCTCAAGTGCATCGGGTAAAACCTGGTTTTCAGATCTGTAACAAGTTGGTCCCAACAGTAGGCCACATTTCTCATTTTATCCTCCCTGACGGTCCTCCACCAGCGACGTGCTTCTCCCTCAAAGAAGTATGTCCCGATATCAACCTTTGCATCACTAGGGCATCTGGCCACCCGGAAGATTTCCTACATGCGATCGAGCCAATTCTCCAATTCTGCAGGATCGGTTAACCCCACAAACGGTGGCGGTTGGTGCTTTACGACTCGGTCGAACGGATCGGTTTTTGTCTGCTGGTTCAGTGCTGCCACCAACTGTGCAATCTGATCCCCAGCTGACGTTGGCTGATTCTGATTCTGCGCTGGCCTATCCCCAACCGACTCGTCATCTCCGGCCCTGTTGGCCTCATTAGCGGTTGCGGGTATTCTAGGATGTCTTGCACGACGTGGTGGCATCTGAATCGCAAAGTGTTTGCTAGTGCCCTAAAATTGGACCTAAGAATCCAACCTGATATGAGTGGATAATCTCGCACGAGCACCAACATTCATACATACATCAACCACAAGACGAAGATGCATGCAAACCCTAAAAGAAAAACCCCCTCTCACATTTAGATGTGTAATTTCAAATTTTAAACACATAAGCACGTTGGGTTTTCAAATTTTAATAGTGTAGAGCATACACGCTTTGATACCAACCAGTAACACCCCAATTTTCCATACCCAGAAAGTGTTACCGCCACACCTAACTTACCTCAGGTTCTATTGCCTAACCCTTGGTAAGCTCGGTGCTCAGACTGAACAAATTATCTAATCCTATCAGAGTATGCTGGATTTCAGGAAGCTACGTAATACCCCGTATTACTAGACCGGATTAGGATTAATTAATTAATTTTAACCGGATTAATTAATCACAAATTAAGGATTAAATTAAATTTTGGATTTTATTTAATAACTGATAAAATAATTAAATTAATCCCACTGGGGCGACACTTAGAAAATGTGATATTATAATTAAATTAAATTCAAACGGGGGCTACAATTAGTAAATCGGGTCTTGAATGAGTGTTTGAAACAGTAATTGAATCGCGACTTAATAAGTAGAAATGCAACTAAAGTGTGGGGCCCAGTCAATTCAGAACTCAAAACATAAGTACAAGGCAAGAACGCGTAAAAAGGAAGAAAAATGCGTAAATAGGCCTGAGAACGGCTAAAAATGCGAATAACATGGAAACGGACTCGATAATGCGAAAATAAATGCATAAACGCGGAAACAAGTGTGAAATGCGAGAAAGCACGGAAACGCGTAAACATGCAAAGATGCGTAAATACTGCCAATATGTGATTACACCACAGAACGCGAAAATGCTTGCAAAGATGCGATATTCGGCCCAACCATGCGAGATGCGATTTTTACTCTTCTTCAGAACGCGATAATGCCATTAAGATGCGAATCCCGATTTCTACTTTTGCCTCAGAATGCGATATTGGCCTTCATTATCCGAAATGCGATTTTCGCCTAAATATGCGATTATACTTCAGACACCAATTCTTCGATTACACAATTTTATGTCCTATTCTTTCTCTACTGGATAACCTTCTATATAAACCCTTCCAACCCCATTTCTAGGGTTACACCTCCTATTCATCTCCTTCTTCATTCACCATTTTCTCTGCAACCTTTTCTCCAAACTGTGGAAACCTTCCCCAAGTTCCAGAAACCCTTCCTCATCACTGTGAGGTATATATCTTCTTAAACCCTCACCATTTTTATACCCTTAACATCAACAACATCATTTCCACCTGCATCTTCATTTATGTAATATTCTAGAAGACTGGAAATCTTATGTTTTAACTATTATTGTATTTTGAAGCTTAATAATGTGTTAGAAACTCAGTTTCATTATTTTGTTTATATAAAATAGTAGGGAAACACCATTCCACACATTTCACCATATTTACTTAGATTAAACTGGGCATATTTTATTGAACTGGATTAAGACAAGCTGAAGTTGTTATGAACTGGATGAATCTGGACATGAACAGATTAAATTTTCTATTGAACAAATTGAGTTTCAAATCCGTAATAAGCCAAGTCTAAGGACGTCATGGCACTGTGCAATACTCGGACTTTAATTAAATGCGAGTGTACTGTACATGTATTGTTTGTCTGATTTGGGGAAATTGGACTTATAAAATTGAGCAACAAAATTCTGCACTCCTCATCTTTGAAAACGCAGAAATGCGTAAGAAAGAAACAAGAATGTGTAAATGGCTTTTCAAGTGAATAACGCGGAAATGCCTTTCTAATTGAGAACATGCGGAACTAGACAATGCGTAATTGCCTTTCAAGTGACTATGCGGATTCACTTGATCAGATTAATTTATCTAGCAATTGGGCTTATTACTGGGCCGAATTATATTAATTGAACAATTTCTTAACCCAACTTAATTAATTAATTTCTTTGGGCCTAAATTGGATTAATTGGATAATTGATCACCAATCCATTTAATTAATTAATTAATTATCCATGAGCATTTTCATGTTCAAGTCTTATAGACTATTTTGTCCGGATAATTATTTAGGCTCTCCCGGTCATTAAGATTTGCAGCATAGGATCTTCTGTGTTTAGATTATTACTACAAGATTTTACCAAGATAATTGATAAAGGTATGGGTGCATTACGTTGGGCAACAATAAGTCCCACCTAATTATTAAAGTGTTGAATATCACTCGGTTAGGTAAATTTAATTTATCGCATGCCATACTTTATTTTACTCGCTTTATCTAATGATTGCGATTTATCCTTGATTGGATTCTTATGTGAAATTGGTTTTCATTCATATGCATAATATACCTTGCATGTAAATTGGGTTCGTATGAAATATACTAAGCCTACCGAATAACGATCAAAGATTTCTATTATCTTTGTGTCGATTTGGGTTTGGCAAATAATAAGAATTATTATACGACGAATAATGGAATATTAATGCATTCTTTAAAAGACGTAATTACGTAAAGTGGAATTACGGAGTGGATCTGTCGGATGCTTTTAGACTAATCACCTTAAGCTTATGTGCGGGGCTAAAGTGACGAACTTCTCTAGTTTCCTTTGTGTACTGTTCTAATCATCGGGGGTAGCTCCCCTTACATGAGGTTTGCCGGTGATTTAAAAATAGTTTGAGTGTGAACTATTGGATGTAGTTCCTCTCTAATATGTCGATTGAGACTGCTTTGGTCATAAGGTATCGATCGGGTGAATCCATCTACCCTTGACTCTGGTTCGTTGAGATTGATTATTTTTAGCCACTCTATGGATGTTGGTATTCCCGTACTCGTGGAGCACGCTAAGTGGAGAAATGTCCGTATTGTGCCGCGGTAGTCGAGTGTGAGGCGGATATTTAACTATACATATATAAACTTGGTTAGAAGTTTCGAGTACGTATGTATAGCGCCGAGTGTTCCGACGTAGTGAGAGCTCGATGTTGCTTGTTGCATTGATTTAAAGTCACGATTTGAACTGCTCATACTTTTAAACTGAGCTTCGCATTGCATATCTTCAACTTATGCCTGTTGCATATTTTAAACCGACCCCGGGTTAATATTTATGGAGATATTACCCCAGCGTCTCATATCGCGTGATTCGTATTACTTGACTTGTATATATTCCATACTTAGTCTCACGACTAACGAGGCTAGTGTTGATTTCAGGTGGACCAAATGATCGCGAGGATATCCCTCCGATGCAGTAAGGGATCGGGCCAATACCCGAGGGTTGTGAAGTCGAGAGAACTTTTGAGCTTTCCGATCTATGTGTTTATTTACTTACCTCTCAAACCTTTTTATTTATTGCTTTCAATTAAACGGCTTGTACTAATTGGCCGTGTCTCGGTGTGAGACGTGAACTCTATTCTCATAGTTGTAATCAACATTTAATCTTTCTATGTCAATGTGTTTTCTTTCATTCCAAGTATGCTAAGCTGCGATCAGAGGGGACTTGGCTTCCTGAAATCCAGTGTACTCTAATAGGTTGAGATAATTAAGCCTGAGCACCGAGCTTATGATGGGGTTTAGGGTTAGATTCCATTATAAGTTAGGTGTGGCGGTGACGTGTCCGGTTTATGGGAATCGGGGCGTTGCAAGTTGGTATCAGAGCGTATATACTCTAATACTTGGAATAAAATTTGAAATCCAATGTGATATGTGCAATAAAACTTGGTCTGGACTTATAGGGATAGCGGGGGTTCTAGTTGATAGGATTTCTTTCTTGTGGTTGATGAATGTATGTACATCAGTGCCATTGTGGTACTTACCCTCCCACATGTGATTAAATTGGGTCGTTGGCGCTGACAAGCACTTCGTTTTTGTGTTGTGTAGATGCCTCTTCGTAGAGCTAGAGGTGCTCCCATTTGTAATGAGATTCCTAGTGTTCATGAGGCCACTGAGGCCGATCACGAGGAAGAGTCTGTGGGTAACGTACCTCCCACAGCTCAGAATGTAAACCAGCCCAACGTACCGGGTGGTGATCAGTTTACTCCGTTTATGGCAATGATGAACCGTATGAATCAGGCAACAGTTGTGAATCCCTTTAAGGAAGTTGCTAGGACTAAGCCTCCACAGTTCCATAGGTCGACAGAGCTGACGGAACTAGAAAGGTAGTTAAGCCGTATGGAGGGCGCAATCAGAGTGGCAGAGTGCCTAGGGAATAGGAAAGTTGACATCGCTGTCCACTATCTAGATGGTGAAGCACGATTTTGGTGGGAGACAGTTAAGAATGAGAAATAAGACTACCCGACCTACACTTGGGAACACTTTGTGGCCGACTTAAAGGCCAGGTTCTATCTGATGTTCATGCGAAAGGTAAAGTTCGATGAGTTTAAGAATCTGAAATAGACAAAAGGAATGTCAGTGGTGAAGTACCACGCCAAGTTCACTTAGTTATCCAAATACCTACCAGAGGGTTGCAACACGCAAGGATTTTTTACTGACCAGTTTGAGGGTGTACTGCTCCCTCACATTAGGAATGTGATCTCTGCTTTTGGGATCCCAACAGTACAAGAAATGTATGAGAAAGCAGTGAATCAGGCACGCCGATCCGACCAGTCGTATCAGGAAAGGATCCAGAATGGCAGAGAGAAAAAGAAACAGAAAGGTGTTGTAATCCATGATGCGCAACCAATTTAGGCAGGCAGGCCAGACAACCGTGGTGGACACTACCACAAGGATAAGAAATAGAACCGTAATCAACTCAAGGGCAAGGGCAAAATGATACAGTCTGAGGGTTCAGTCAATCGGTGCAGACGTTGTGGAAAGAGCCACATTGGGCTCAGATGTGATGGAGGACCTATTACCTGCTACAACTGTGGGCAGGAAGGACATATAAGCCACGCGAGTCCCTATCCAAGACAGGATCAGGGACAAGGACAGAACCAACAACAGCAGCCGCCCAAAGTTCAGTTTGACAGAGGCAAGCAGGTGATGCAAGCGCCGAACAACCGTCACGGGGGAAGACTGAATGTCATCAACCGTACTGACGCTGAGAACAGGGCAGACATTATCATGGGTACCTTCTCCATCCTTAGTCATCCAGCTTACATTCTTTTCGATTCAGATGCATCATGTTCATTCATCTCCACTAGATTTTCATCTTTGTGTGGTTTGATGCCTACCCTAGACATTCAGACGGTAGTTACTCTACCATCCGGCGAGGCCATTCCTTGCACTAGGATGTACCAGGATGTTCCTATTAGGATAGGAGAGGTAGAATTTCCTTCCAACCTGTTAGAATTCCCATTGACCAACTTCGACACAGTTCTAGGTATGGATTGGTTAGCGAAGTATCAGGCACGCATCGACTGTCAGACCAAAAAGTTGACCATGAAAGGGCTGAAGGGACAGAGAATATGGTACAGACAGTTTTTGAAAGAGCCGACAATCAAGAAAGTATCAATAGTCAGTTTTGGGGCGATGATCAGAAAAGGGTATCCAGTTTTCCTATGCTCAGCCTTCGACCTGAACTCCGACCCGTCAGACTTAGAGAACAAACCAGTGGTACGAGAATTTCCGGATGCATTCCCCGAGGAAATACCAGGCATGCCGCCAGTCAGGGAGATAGAGTTTACCATCGATTTGGTTCCGGAAACAAAGCCCATCCACAAAGCATCGTATCGTATGGCGCTTACAGAACTGAAGGAACTGTACGAACAGTTGAAAGAGTTGCTTGACAAGGGATACATCAGACCCAGTGGTACACCTTGGGGTACACATGTATTATTCGTGAAGAAGAAAGATGGCAGCCTGAGATTGTGTATTGACTACACGGATTTGAACAAGGTGACAGTGAAGAACCGGTATCTGTTGCCCAGGATCGATGACTTGTTTGATCAACTCAAAAGGGCCAAGGTATTCTCAAACATAGATCTCAGATCGGGATATCATCAACTCAGGATAGCGGAGTAAGATATTCCTAAGACCGCTTTTCATACGAGATATGGACATTACGAGTTCACAGTGATGCCGTTCGGATTCACAAATGCACCGGCAGTTTTTATGGACCTAATGAACAGAGTCTTCAAGCAGTTTCTAGATAGATTCGTTGTGGTATTCATTGATGATATACTGGTGTACTTGAAGGGTCATGAAGAACATGCTCAGCACTTGAGAACAGTATTACAGACTATGCGAGACCATCAGCTGTATGCCAAACTATCCAAATGTGAGTTGTGGATAAGAAAAGTCGCCTTCTTAGGAAACGTGGTAACCGAAGAAGGGATATCAGTTGATCCGTCAAAGATTGAGGCAGTTCAAGACTGGCCTACACCCAAAAACGTAACAGATATTCGCTCATTTTTGGGACTTGCCGGGTATTATAAAAGATTTGTGGAAAAGTTCTCCTAGATCACCATACCAATGACGCAGTTGATCAAGAAGGATGTTTCCTTCAAGTGGGACGAGGCCTGTTAGAGAGCTTTTCAGAGATTGAAGGACAGTTTAACCAGAGCACCAGTACTGACATTACCGATAGAAGGAGTCAATTATGACATCTACATCGATGCCTCCAAGAATGGTAATGGGTGTGTACTAATGCAGAATTGTAAAGTCATCGCTTACGCATTTCGACAGCTAAAGAAGCACGAAGAGAACTATCCTACCCATGACTTAGATATGGCCGCAGTGATCCATGCACTTAAGATATGGAGACACTACCTTTATGATGTCAAGAGCAGCACTTTTACGGATCACAAGAACCTGAAATGTCCATCCACCCTTGACTCTGGTTCGTTGAGATTGATTATTTTTATCCACTCTATGGATGTCGGTATTCCCGTACTCTTGGAGCACGCAAAGTGGGGAAATGTCCGTATTGTGCCGCGGTAGTCGAGTGTGAGGCGGATATTTAACTATACATATATAGACTTGGTTAGAAGTTCCGAGTACGTATGTATAGCGCCGAGTCCTCCGACACAGTGAGAGCTCGGTGTTGCTTGTTGCATTGATTTGAAGTCACGATTTGAACTGCTCATACTTTTAAATTGAGCTTCGCATTGCATATCTTCAATTTATGCCTGTTGCATATTTTAAACCGACCCCGGGTTAATATTTATGGAGATATTACCCTAACGTCTCATATCACGTGATTCGTATTACTTGACTTGTATATATTCCATACTTAGTCTCATGACTAAAGATGCTAGTGTTGCATCTCAGGTGGACCAAATGATCGCGAGGATATCCCTTCGATGCAGTAAGGGATCGGGCCAATACCCGAGGGTTGTGAGGTCGAGAGAACTTTTGAGCTTTCCGATCTATGTTTTTATTTACTTACCTCTCGAACCTTTTTATTTATTGCTTTCAATTAAATGGCTTGTACTAATTGGCCGTGTCTCGGTGTGAGACGTGAACTCTATTCCCGTAGTTGTAATCAACATTTAATCTTTCTATGTCAACGTGCTTTCTTTTATTCCAAGTATGCTAAGCTTCGATCAGAGGGGACTTGGCTTCCTGAAATCCAGCGTACTATGATAGGTTGAGATAATTAAGCCTGAGCACCGAGCTTATGATGGGGTTTAGGGTTAGATTCCATTATAAGTTAGGTGTGGCAGTGACGTGTCCGGTTTATGGGAATCGGGGAGTTACAATCTAGTCCCCTCTGATCGTAGCTCAACATATTAAAACACATACATACATAAGCGGAAAGTAAACTGACACCAAAACAAACCCAAGTCTTAGTATTCAAGACAAAAGTGGTCCCACGTCCGAGACGTGGCTATTTAATACAAGCCACTACCGAATGAACAATCATCAGTTCAGTATGCAAAAGTAAATCATGCAGATGCAACAAGGAATCCGCTCATACTCACAGCCCTCGAGGCTACGCCTTGCCCAGCATGCTTAATGGCTGGGAAGTACATCCCCCGGCACTTCGCCATCTGCACAAGCAAGCATAGCTTAGTCGAGAATACTAAGTACGGATCATACACAATAATCAATACGAGTATGAACGTGTGATGAGTACCACTCTGAGGTCATATCCACAATGCACTCGGAGGGTTTAAAATACCTTTCATGTTGTGCAAGCCAAATGATATGTAACCAACTGAAAGCAATAGCCAAGCTAAACAGTTAAGCATAACATAGCACATAACATAAATAGAGTGAGTAAAAGACTGACACCATTGGAGCAACGGGAAGCACCACCGACAGTCCCGCTGCCATGAGCTAGGTATGCTAAGGCACAGTCGGAAGGAATCACCCAACCCGAACCGTACACTAAAGCATTGAAGTGTGAAATAGGGGTATGATTGTGAAACTCGTACGCATAACCAAAGTCAGTACGCCAAGTACACTACCCACTACCACCATTTTAGGTGAATTTAGGGAGTCATGATAGCCTTCCGTAACACGAATCACCCCACCCGTTACAGCTAGACCTCCCCCTTCTAATCTTAAATTACCGGTAAACCTCCATAAGGGAGTGACCCCAAGAAGTAGACTAGGACAAGTAACGCGAAAAGCAAGCTTCACGCGGGTGGACTTTATCCCTATGGCGATCAACCCAGAGGGTAATTGGTCGTCACTCTATCTTTCACTTTACGTGATTATCCAATTTAATGTGATGATTAAGTCGTCATTAATTATCACATTGATTTCCACTTTTTGATTTGCCACGACTCAGCTCAAGACAAGGAATTAACCGTCACTTGCTCGACCACTGAAGGGCTTAACCAAATTACATGCCAATCCAATTACATATGAGGTGCATTTAATGCAACGGCATGCAATTCACATATAAGAGCATGTAGGCATATCGAAATGAACACGTAATAGGCATAATTTGCAGAATTTAAATAACATAATTTAAATCATGCGAAGAAGATGGTAACAAGTATGTCCTAGGATTGTCTAAGGCTTCTGGTCCCTAGGCACATTGTTGGGTCTTATGGTTGCCCGGTGTAAGTTCGTACCATTATCAACAGTCTTGTGTATCTTCACTAGATACTGAGTAGACTAATATTGTTCTGGTTCACTGACAAGTGATTTTGTAATCAAGCCAGATGAAACACTTGATTTATACTGATTCGGAAAGCCGAGATGGGAGTAATAATTCCTTCTAATTATTACTACTTTTGCACTTTAAACTCTAGTTTCAAAAGAGATCAATGTTTGCCAAATCTTATGTCAACTTAGTGGAGTGATCCTTGTAATTATTTTCCAATAAAATAATTAGGTCAAAGCTAGTGGGAAATCTCATGTGCTCCACTCAACAAGACTTAGTGGATTTTCATCAATTTCCACTAAACAAGAATTGCCCTCCTTGTTTATTTAAAGATGGATCAAAAGGAGTTTTAGTTCAAGAACTCTTTGAAGATCCTCTTAGAACATGATGAACACCATAAGAACACTTTGAACATCCAATAACCTTTTATGTCCAATTTAATAAGTCCAAGATCAACTTTTCCAAACAACACCAACTCCGGCTGTCCTTAACCATCAAACTAATTCCATAATTAGGTTCATAAGTCCAACCATCATGAAAGACTGTAGCATTGGCTGTTTCAAATCCAAAATTCCCAAAGTTTATGCATGTTGAATTCAAACCATGTAATGTGCTCACCTTGTAAAGGATGGCTCAATTCTATGGTTGATCTTCCTTAAAACTCCAACAAATCCCCAAGGCTGTAACAACCATAATCTGTTCAAAACCCCAAAATCCAAATCCATGTGCATGTGGAATTTAAACCGTGCATTCAACTCACCTTAATGTGGAGAACAAGAATATGCAATTGGTTCTTCAATTTCACCAAGATCAAGTGAGAAATCGACAGAGTTTCCCCACTGGAATCGAGAGGATTCCTTAAAAGATGAGGTGAGGAAGATGATAATGGAGGATAATGAACTGGAAGTGTTCTAAGTTTCCCCTATTTATAGGCCACTGGAGTTCATTGATCCACTCACCACTAAAATGGTGTAATCGAGTATTGCAAGTAATTAATGGAACTGAACCAGTCCACAATCGAGGATTTGAGATGGTGCATAATCGAGAATTCCTACCCTTGAATCGAGTATTCTGTAATGCTATGCATAGTCGAGTATTTACCACCACATAATCAAGAATCGAGTTCCTTCAGCCATAATCGAGTCTTTAAAAGTCTCGATTCTCGATTTCCTGCCTTAGCCAATTTTCCAATCCACACTACCATAATCTAGTATCAAGATTCTGCAGCCATAATCGAGTGTTTTCAAAGTCTCGATTCTTGATTCTTGATTTCTGCCTTAGCCACTTTCTTCTCCATTTCACACGGCCATGATCGAGTATCGAGTTTCAACACCCATAATCGAGGATTCAGCTATGATCGAGTATTGCAAAGACTCAATTCTCAATCTTCTTGTCTGAAACCATTTCTCACATTTGATACTCGATTCGGTCTGCTCCTTTTTCTTACTTTGATCAAACTCACTTTTTATCAATCCAAAAATGTCCAAGTCTAGTTCATGTTTTTTTTCCAGATGTCGCCCCCTTCTATTGGGCCTTGGTCCTTTCATCCAAATTATTTGGCCCGTTTGGTTAATTGAGCTCAATTGATTTTTGACTTAAGCAACCTTAATCCAATTTTCCACACATCAAAAATTAATTATTTCCTATAATTAATTCCGCAAAAAAATTTTACTCATTTTCCTAACCTCGATTTCTGATTTTCTTCTAACCCGTAACACGGGGTGTTACAATAGAGAGTCTAGCAGTGAGTCCCATCGATTTTTGAGGACTTAACAACAAGGTCAAGATGAGCAATTTCCTCGAGGTACGGAGAGGCAAGGATTTAAGAGAGGATAGAGTTCAGGTCAGGCTGCCCGGCGAGGTGACAGAGGACGTGGAGGGAGATAGATGTGAGGAGATGCCAGACGGGGTAGAGATTTGGTGCCCTGTTGTTTTAAGTGTCAGCAGTCGGGACACCGAAGAGCAGATTGCCCGACATTGCGTATAGCACAAGGACAGGGTCGGCCCAGTGGGGCCCCACCTATGGAGAGAGGCCCGATGCAATGTTTCTATTGTTGGGAGATGGGACATACACGATTTAACTGTTCGAGGTTCATACGTGATCGGGAGCAGCATCTGGTGCGAGGCCGAGGGGCACTGACTAGAAATCAGGGTCAGGTAGGTGGTAGAGTCGCGCGTCTAAATGTTATGGACAAGATGACATAGAGCAACATACTGATGTTTTAGCAGGTACTTTTATCATTGCATCACATCCTGCTTTCATTTTATTTCGATTCAAGCGTTTCTAGTTCGTTCATTTCTGAGCACTTTTGCACTATGCATCAGTTGGGACCGTTATTACCCCATTGTTTGTTGGTACTTATGCCGTCTGGCGATATGATCAGTTGTTGTTATCATATACGACGGGTTGGAGGTTGTGATTGAGGGTCGTGTGTTTCGTGCGAACCAAAACCTATTAGCCTTGCAGGAGTTTGATGCGATTTTAGGAATGGATTAGTTATCACGATATCATGCTCGAGTTGATTGTGGGATTTCGTGGATTTATTTTCGGGACAGAGTGTAACGCCCCATTTTTCCATGTACGGAAACGTTATGCCACATCTAACTTATAAGAAGTTCTACACCTGACCTCCCATAAGCTTGGTGCTCAGACAAACCGAATTCTCTAACAACCCTATCAGAGTACACGAGATTTCATGAAGCTGGTCCACTCTGATCACCACTCTCTTCACAACTCAGAATAAAAACTAACACATTAACATAGAATTAAATTACAAGCCAAGTCTAACTATATTATTACATTTGAATGGTCTCACACCGAGACATCGGCCACTAAATAGAAGCTGATTCTATACATTTTAATTCCAATGAATTACATCAAGATTACAAAGGAATGAAAGAATATAACAATAATAATAATAATAATAGATGCAGCGGAATTTAAATCGAGTAAAGCACGTAAGGAGATTAAATAACTCCCTCAACCTCACATCGATACTTAGGAACCTCTGTGTTCCCAAGTCCTTCTAGAGCTGAAGGTAAATCCTCCAAGCCCTGATCACCTGTGATACATGAGCAATATCATTAGTCAGAAGGACTAAGTAAGGACTCACACATGCCAATTAATGCAATTTAGAATTCGCATGACCCAATTGGGAATATCTCCAATATATCCACCAAAGGGGTGAGTTCGAAAACATGCAACATGATGATAATAACGTGAATGCATATTTTAAAGAGATGCACTTTAAATCCAATGCAACATACCACAACAACAACAACAATACACCATGGTTACCGTAAACCCCCTGGCGTATCCTTTCAACGCCCACGAGCTTCCAAGGGCACCAGGCAGAACAAATTATCCAAGCCACTCTACAGTTGCGGCACATCTTAGGACATTACCCATCACACATCCGCACCATGCGGCATAGCTAAGGTAGAACCCACTTAGCGTGCTCCACGACGTGGTAAAACTTGGGATCTGCCCAACCTAGGCTCCAGTAAGGGACAACTGGTATGCACACACTGAAACGTAATGCAACCAGGGAAAACTTCCACACGGTACAAATGAGAAGAACATCTTAAAGTACACGCTCATAGAAGAAGCCGTAAAAGAGACTGAGAGATATTGCTATCTAAAAGTTTGACAATACCAGGCATGCACAATGCACACGTAATCACATAATCACATAGACTGCGGCAATTAAACAATTACCAATTGCTCAAAGTAGACAAGGCAATCAACATATCATCACAGTATCATTCAATCAAAGAGGTAAATAAATAAATACGCGCAAGTATTTAAATTTACCCAGCCAATTAGAAATCGGCATTTTAATGATTAATGGGACTTATGGTTGCCCAAGTGTAGAGATCCTTACCAGTATCTACAGTCTTCTGAAACTTTACTGGTCTCAAACTCTATCTTGATCACTTGATCAACTGAGGCTCTAGCTCAACCTTTGTGTCCAAGTTCTCCCCGAGAACTTCAACCACTGGACACACAACCAAACAACAAAAAATCATCCCTCTATAATAATCTTACAAGATTATAGACATCGAGCTGAATGTCTTGGGATAATTAAGTCCAACATCCTATGGTCATACTGTCGTAATTTCTTTGCACCTTGCAAAGAAATTCAAGTCACGATTAGGTCCATAGGAATGTGCAAGATG
>MAYD01550173.1:0-12549 GCA_001909325.1 Ruellia speciosa
AATACACACAATTAATTGTGGCAATACACACGAATATGAGACTCCAAGGTAACATCTCCATAATACCACATCGGGGTCGATTTAAAGGGATACAACAGATATAAGTTGTAAAAATGTGATGCAAGACGTGATTTCAAAATGTACATGAGCAGTTTAAATTATGAATTTAAACTATGCATCAAGCAACACCGAGTCCACAGTACTTCGGGTACACGGTGCCATACATACGCACTTGTAACTGCTAGCCAAGTCTATATATGTATGGTTAACGTCCGCCTCGCTACACGACTACTTGCTGCACATCTCAGGACATTATCTTTGCGTGCTCAATCGGCTACAGCACGAGTAATCCCCACTTAGCGTGGGAATACAGACATTTTAGAGTGGACAAAAATAATCAACATCAACAACTAAGTCAAGTGCAAATGGAATCACCTGCTCAATACAACATGACTCAAGTAATCTCAATCGACATAAAAGAGATGAACTATAAATCCAATAGTTCGCGCTCATCCTATTCTTAAATTACCGGCAAACCTCATTAAGGGGAGCTACCCCCGATGAGTAGAACAGTACACACAAAGGAAGTAGAGAGATACCTTACTCTAAATCCCGAATTAAGCTTAAGGTGATCAGTCCAAAATCATCCGACATGATCCACTCTGAAATTCCTCTTTACGTAATTACATCTTTTAAAGAATGCATTAATATTTGATTATTAGTCGTGTAATAATTCTTATTATTTGTCAAGCCCAAATCGATACAAAGATAGTAAGGATCTTCGATTGTTATTTGGTAGGCTTAGTATATTTCAAGTAACACTGGTTTATGCTGGGTTGATTATGCACATGCCAAACATTTAACAGAATCTAACAAGTATAAAAACACTCAGATCAACAAACACATCTTCTCAGAAGGGGAACAATAATTTAATACCGAAATAAATTAGAAGAAGCAATGAAATAAAGTATGGCATGCGGTAACTGAAATTTACCCGGCCGAGTGATATTCGGCACTTTATTAAGTAGGTGGGACTTATGGTTGCCTATTGTAATGCATCCATACCTTTATCAACAACTTGGTAAAACCTTGTAGTAATAATCCAACCACAAACAAATTCCTATGTCGCACTTAACAACCCGAAGAGTCTAATAAAATTATACGGACAATTAGTCTATAAGACTTGAACAAACAAAATGTTCATGGATAATTAATAAGTGAAATGGGTTGTTGGTCAATTAATTACATTCGGGACCAGTGAATATAAGTCCAACAAATTTAATAAGTCCAATTGTGAAATCGGACATTGAAGGGATTGGTTCATGATCGAGAATAAAGGGGGAAAATCGTGTATTATAATGCCAGCCTTAAAATCGCATATTCCAGTATAGTTGTAAGTTCGAATATCGCATGAAAAGGGAATAATTAAGGATTCGGGATTTGTCTTGTAATCGCATACTTCAAGAATAATAATCAAGTCTCGAGTTCTTCAAATAATGCAACTTCCGATTTTGCTATTGTCTCATTTACTTATTTCCTTATTACAATAAGGTCAACATTTATTACTTGTCTTACTTGCATTAATTTAAGTGGTGATTCTGACATCCTGTAGGTACCATAATAATTAAGTCTAATGGAGCATTAAATGAAGAAGACGTACAGTCCCAAAAATTGAACAGTAACATGACGTGTGAAATTAGGGTATTACGGATTTGAATCTCAAAATTGTTCAAGGCAAAAAGTATACAGTTCATGTCCAGCTCAACATTTCTTCAACCAATTCATAGGAAATACTTAAGTTCAATCCAAGTGAAATTGGGTAAATGTGTGCAAATGTGTTATCCTATTATTTACATGAACAACATACCAAGAGATGGGTTTCTAACACATTGTTCATTATTATTATTGCAATAACCGTCATGTTCTAAAAACAATAAAACTTGGAAGAAAATGTGGTTTAAGGTTGCAGAAACAGAATGCAATGCCATAAATAAAATGGTAAGGGATGGATATTCAAATAAATGTATACCTCGAGAATAATGTGGAAGGTTGATGAACAAACTGGAACAGGTTCAAGGAAGCTTCCAGAGAGTGAAAATGTTGAAGAAGAAGAGTGTGAATGATAGAAAGTGTAAACCCTAAAGAATGGGTTCTGGGGGTATTTATTGAAGAAAATAAGAAATGGAATTGTATAATCGAATACTGAAGGTGAAATCGCATCTCGCATCCTGAAGGTAAAAATCGCATTCTGGGGCAAGACCAGAAATCGAGTATCGAGTCTTAATCGCGTATTGAAGATGCGATTCTAGCATATCACATATTTGGGAGTATTTGTGCGTGCAAGGGAAGGAATCGAGCAATAGACTACAGTGGAAAAATTGCATCTTTAAGGGTAAACTGAAGAATTCGATTTAAGGGTAAAAATCGCATATCGCATCCTCGTGGAAATGAGTAAAATATCCGATTGTAGTGTAAATATCGCAAATCGCATCCTGGCCTTCACAATCGCATCTTTTGAAATACGCGATGCGCGATCTTCCTTTCAGCTTCCAAGAATTCGATTAAGTCTCTTAGTAGGCCCCACGTGATGTCACATTTCTTACTTAAAGAATCGTGAGTCTGAATTAATTGATTCAGTTATCACTTTACCACTTTACTAATTGTAGCCCACCTGACTTAAATTAAATTCAATTACTCAATTACTAAATGTCACCTACTGGATTTAAATTAATTATTCTGCTAATTAAAAGTAAATCCCAAAAAATTTAAATTAACCCATATTAATGCGATTAATTAGTCCAGTTAAAATTAATTAATTAATCCTAATCCGGTCTAGTAATACGAGGTATTACACTATCCTTCGGCTGAGAGGAAATGGAGACCCCAAATCCCAATTCGCACAAAGGGGATTGCAGAGAATGCCTCCCAACCCATTTATATATATATATATATATATATATATATATATATATGCATCCAAATCCACTTGTGTCATAAGTCGTGTTGCCACAAATTTGAGGAAAACCACAAACACAGACATAAGAGATGAACAGACAAATTCAACATGGATATATGAATGGGGCTATCCAAATTGAAAAATCACAATGCTTTACACAATGGAATTGTCGGATCTTCTTCACCAGTCACCGCTGCTGCAACTGTCGCAATGCTGCCGTCAACTCTGAATCGCCGACGTCGACAGTTCGCCACTACCACTGCAACCGTGATGTCATGCTGCCTCATGTCGCCTACCTCGTTTAATTGCCTCCTCTCGCGTTGCTGCTACCGCTGGTGCCAAACCGAATCGCCTCTGCTCCCATCTGTATTACTGCTGCCGCTGCTGTAGTCCAACCAAATGCCCGTTGTTGCCTCGCCTCGTATCACTGTCATCGAATCGCTGGAGCAGTTGGGGGTTTGGGGATTTTGAAGGTGACTGAGAGAGGAGTGGTGAAATTGTGAGATGGAAAGCCCCTTTTATACCTTAACCGAGGGGTTGGTGGCACCGAGTGGAAGCAATTTCGAGGTGAGGGGAGTAGTTGCCATTACTCCTGATGATTGGGTATTATATTAATAAATTTTTCATTTTATCTCTCTATCCACTATTTCTTTTTCTATCTTTTCACTATTTTCCTTAAATATCATATCTAAACTAAATGTATCATTTAAATTGCGATGAAAGTAAGTATATGATATTTTAAAAAATTTAAAATCATTTTACAAATTCATATCCAATCCGAATAATAAGTTTTCAGTTAATTACGTTCTAAATATTTAATATTTTAAATGTATATATTTTAAATTAATCATTAAATCTAAATTTTTTAATCCTAGCGAAATAGTATAATCAAGGTTGCAAAAATCGTTAGGCGCCCGCTAGGCGCCAGCCAGCGCCTAGGCGCTCTAGGCGGGGATTAATCGGCGCCTAGGCGGCAGCGTCGAATTTAATAAAAAATATATTTTTTAGTAATTACTCTTATTTTAATTTTTAAATATATAACAAATATATTACTAAATAAGTAAATATAGTCTAAATAACACATAATTAAATTTAAAATTAAATATCAATACTTGAAACAATAATTAAAGCATTAAACTCAAATGATAAGATAGTGAAATACATGCTGACAAGGTTGCAAAAATAGTTAGGCGCCCGCTAGACGATGATTAATCGGCCTAGGCGCCCTAGGCGGGGATTAATCATTACAGTGCTTAGGCACCCTAGGCGGGGATTAATAGGCCTAGGCGGCGATTTTTCGCCACTATTAAATTGGCGGCGATTTTTCTCATTAATCGAAGCATCGGGGTATCGATTGGCGCCTAGGCGGGGATTAATCGGCCTTAGGCGGGGATTTTTGCAACCATGAGTGTAATATAGTAGTGAGCTAGTAATTTATTTTGAAATGATTCAACGATAAGACAAAACTCTTATTTACAAAAATCTTCCTTAAATTAAGGAACTAACTCACCTTAGATTCTTTAATGTCCCAAATTTCAAATTAGTAAGTATGTCACGTATTTACAGTGCATAAAGTTGCCACATAAGCATTGACCCATAGCAGTATTTTTTAAACTCATCAAGTTACATGAGATAATTGTCATTTACCACTCTGACTCTGACCATTGAATTTTTATTTGTATCCATCAATAAAATAAAAAAGGTACAAATTAAAAAATAAAAAGTACCAGTGCTGTTCATATGACTTTTTTTTTTTTTTTTTTTGAAAATAATTCCATCAAGAAAAGGATATGTGGGTCGTGATTCTTGTGAAAGGACGCATTTCCCCTCGTTTTTCTTTCCTTCCCGTTGAAGTAAGTTCCATCGATTACAACAAATTCATTACTCTTATCTAATTTTAGAAATCAAGACAAACTCCAAAAAAAAAAAATTGAAAATGATTGTTCAAGAAATGTGCTGTTCCCTAATCTCTTCGTTGATCCGAAGATAATTGCGGAACCAAATCACATCAATCCTACCCCTTTTGATTAGGGCCCAGATTCTTGAATTCCCGATCGCCGGCCGTCGTCGGGTTAGATGACTTATGTCGTCGGCCTTCGTTGACTCCGGAGCGCCACCGCTGCCGCCGTGTTGTCGTAACAACGGTCAGGTATCCGATTCGAACTTCTATTCTTTGCGTAATACCATCAACGGCGATACGTATAATTTTGGGTTGGATCGAATGGATCCGAATTTCGGGTTTAGCTCTCCGCCATTGGGTGGTCCGAAGCCCGCCGCCGGACTCTCCCGTCCGCCGCGCTTCGCTAAGCTCCGGAAACCCTTGATGGGTCACCGCCCGAGTGTCCGGCCCGTATCCCAATTGGGGACGGGTCCGGGTTTTGAAGACTCGGTTGTCGTGTCTTCGCGCGGTGATCCGGGCTTTAGCGCTGCTAAGCCCACGTTTGGATCGAATCAGGTGAATGTGGGTTGTGGATTTGTGTTTGGTTCGAATGATGGTAGTCTTCATCATACTGCTAGCTATAATGAGAATAATTCATTTAGTGAGGCTGTGGGTGATGACAATGTGGAGACAGGAAAGGTAGTAGATGATCTGAAGAGGTTGAATTTTGATGGCGAAAAGCCGAATTTTGATGGGGAATGTTTTAGTAGAACTTATGGTGGAAATGGTGAAGAAATTTCAGATAAGATGGAGGGTTTGAACATGAAAGAGGATGTGGATTCTATGATTCCGAATAAGTGCACTTCGTCGAATGATAAGGTTGATGGTTTAGGTTATGGAGGAGAGGACGGATCCATGTTTAAAGAAAGTGGGAATGTCGATATGCCTGTGGATTCGCACAGCGTTTCTGGATTGCATAATTCAGGTTTTAGTTTTCAGGCTGGATTAGATAGCAATATCAGTAATCACACGGATGATCATTTCAAGCCGATTGGGAGGGTTCCTGAGATGGCATCTGCAGGGCAAGTCGACAAAAAATTTGAGTTTAGTTTCACTAGCAGGTTAGATAGTTCGGTGCCACAGCATGTGGAGTTCAAGACACCGGATCCAAAGATACGGACTTTATTTGGCCTAAACAGAAAAGCTGAGACAAAGAGGGAATCGGGTAAAGATGGTGGATTAAAGAAAAAGAAGGGGAAGGGGAAGTCTAAGAAGCCTGTGCAGGTTCCATTGAATTTTCAGCAAGGATTTGATTTTCAGGAAAATATGCAAGAACACACTTTTGGACCATATTCACCAGTGGAACTTTCTCCTCGTGAGGAAACACTGTTAAGTGGTAGGTTTTCAAGAGAGACTTCTGTGGCATCGGAGGAGTCTTCAAATCGTGATACTCAGGGTGAGAGTCCTGATGAAGATGCTGTTTCCTGCACTGAGAGTGAAGGCTTCAAGTCTGCAGTTGACGAGTTAGATTGCACCAGCGACCCCTTTGCCTCTGCAGCGGAGTCCCAAGGAAGTCCCTTCTCAAGACTTGAGAAACAAAGAAGTGATGGAGAGACACAGTTTAAATATGATGCAAATTTGCCAGACACAGTGCAGAGTAGTTTCACCTTTGCTGCATCTTCCTCTTTTGGTGACTCTTCAGCATTGATGCGCACTCAAAGCAAGAATAATCAAGTCCAAGTTTGTCGAGATTCATACATTGCCACTCCAGGTGTGAAAGATCCATATGCATCATCACACTTGTCCTCGTTCCAACTTTCTGGATCTTTGTTGTCATCACCAAAGCCTGATCAGAAAAGCAATCACCCCACCTTGCTGAGCCAAAGAGGGGATGCACCTGTCCGAGTTGAAGAATCGGTGGCTAAGCAAGGGTCCAGTACAATTGCCAGCATTGCAGCTCAGGAATCCTGTGAAAAGTGGCGTTTGAGGTGTTGATTCGTTTACATTTCCTTAAAATTCATGGAATGAATTTAGTATTTGTCTTCCTGTTGTCTTCCTATGTATTGGCTGTTTGGTGTTTGTTGATGGCCCCTAGAAAACTCTCATATTTGCTTCCGGCTTTATTTTGTTCTAGGGGGAATCAAGCCTATGCAATGGGGGACTTTGCTAGAGCTGAAGATTGTTACACTCAGGGAGTGAATTGCGTTCCCCCAAATGACTCATCCGGAAGCTGTCTCAGGGCTCTGATGTTGTGCTATAGCAATCGTGCAGCAACACGTATGTCACTTGGGAGATTGAGAGAAGCACTAGACGATTGTACAAAAGCTTCTGCAATAGACCCCAGTTTCCTAAAAGTGCTAGTTCGAGCTGCCAAGTAAGACATGTTTTTTATTCTTTTCATCCCTGTTTGTTCTCTGCTACTTGTTGAAGTACTGATGTGCAATCTCTTCTTAGTTACTTCAGTTATCTGAAGTTTTATTTGCTTTCCTCTTTTTTTAGAAAGGACAATAAATTTTTCCCTTTTTGATGGAAGGAGTAAAAGATTCATCTTGAATAGACAAAGTAATGGACTGAAAGTAATTAATTAGCGTATAGCTTGTTCGTTAATCTTATTACATGACTTTGCTTTCTGCGGCTCACTTGATGTATCATTTGTTATCTAAAGTTAATTGTGTCAACGATCCCGTTCACACAAGGGACTGAAGTTGCCAGTAGCAGCAATGTGACTTATTTTCTTTGTGGTATAGAATTAATTACCAAGGATGGATTTCCTGAAGTCATAAATACAATCTCAATTCAATTTTCACCAGAATATTGTCGATGGATAAAATTTTGTTGCTATCTTTTTTTTATGCACCATCACCATTAATGCCCTGGCAGTTATCTTTCAGACCTATGTAGTTGTTCAGAGTCGATACATAAGTTTGATCTCAAAGATCTAAATGTTTTAGGGTCAGGATCCATCGAATTAAACTTATGTACACTGATACACTCATGTAACAGACAAATTGTCAGAATAGACACAATGTCATGCTTGCTGTTTAGGAGTATGAATCATTCAAAGTTTGCTCATTCTTTATTTCTGTTTACTATGTTAAATACTTTTCTTTATTTTTTTGACTTGTTTTTCGATTTTGAAGCTGTTACCTTTCGCTAGGGGAAGTTGAACATGCAACCTTGCATTTTACAAAGTGTTTGCAAGCAGACCCTGATGCCTGCTCCGACAGGAAACTTTTGATAGAAGCTTCCGAGGGCCTTGAGAATGCAAAGGTATTGAATCCATTTTCACATTACATTATCCAGTAACTTATGGAGCTCTGATTAAAACTTAATAACAGTCTGCTAAATTTTATCCTTTTCATCCATATGATAAATTGCTGATGATTAGCCTAATGAATTGGGATAAATGCATCCTGTCAATGTTGCTGTCACTGTAAAGCTACACATTGTATATTTGTAATGAAACGATCAAGCACCCAGGCCCATCTGATTTCTGTTTCTCGTAACAAATGTGGGATCTTGGTCCTGCCTTGTTTTTCCACCTGTCTGTTTTCATTCAATGGGAAAATATTGGGAAGAAATTTTCTCTATAAGGGAGTCAACTTTCTTGTGTACATTTAAGAACTACTCTTGAAGCCCTTAAAGCAATATTTTTCTCCAATAGTTTGTTTATCTACCTCTTCGTTATTTAGTTCTTACAACTTTGTAAAGTTTTACATGCTTGGTTGTGTGCTGTTCGAATTTTATAAATTCTTGTAAACCCCCTACTTTCCCAAGGCTTTGCTATTTGCTTTCTTTGATGTTGCATTAGTCTTCATAATGAGAATCGAAAATGAGAGCCTTAAGAGCTTTGGTTTTTTAAAATCAGCTTGTTGGTGCTCTATGGTTTGTTGAGAATTTGCAGTGTTTTTGGCTCTAAAGTATTGATTATTTATTTCCCATTTCCCGGTGAAACATAAAATGTTAGCATCATCTAAGAAAGTAAATAATTTTTTTTTGTTCAATGGCTTTCAGAAAGTTGCAGAATGCACCAAGCAGGCTGCAGAACTTTTTGAACGAAGAACATCCAGTGATGTAGATTGTGCTGTTAGTGTTATTTCTGATGGATTGAGGATAAGCCCTTATTCTGAAAAGTTGCTCCAGATGAAAGCGGATGCTCTTCTTATGGTATGGGTTCTTGGGAAAAACTACAGCATCGTATATTTTAGTGTTGGTTTATATCTTGTGAATCATGTACTGTCTTTCATTTTGTTTTTGTTACCTCTCTCTCTCTCTCTGAAATCATTTTACTCTTGATTCAACAACAGCTGAAGAAATACGAAGAGCTGATACAGTTCTGCGAGCAATGTCTTGGTTTGGTGGAGTCAAACTTTCGACTATCTGGTGTAGAAGGTTCAGACTTAAAGAGGGCTCCTTCCTTCAGGATCTGGTGCTTGTCACTAATCCTCAAGTCGTACTTCTACCAAGGGAAACTCGAGGAAGCTATGGATTTCGTGAATAAGCAAGAAGATTCGCTGTTGCTTGTGGAACGGTAATATGCAATACGTTTTCTGTATAAAGACACTTGATTTGCAATCAGAGAGTTACATTGCTCTTTTAGCTATAAATTCATCTTTCCAATTTTTTACTCTTCCAGTGGTGAGAGCTGGACCCTTGAATCAGAAATTCCATTGATTGCTACCATACATGAGTTGTTACAACATAAGGTGAGTTTATGATTTCTAAATAATTTTCAGAAATGAACCTGTCTAGCATTTATGTCACTTGTATCTGTGTCATGATAAATCTTATCGTATTCCCTCTTGGATAACGGCCAACTCTTTGCTCTCTAGGCTGCAGGAAACGAAGCGTACAAATCGGGCAAGCATACAGAAGCTGTCGAACATTATACTGCTGCCATATCATGTTCTATTGAATCACGCCCTTTTGCAGCAATATGTTTTTGTAACCGTGCCGCTGGATATCGGTCCATGGGTCAGATTATCGATGCCATTGCGGATTGCTGCATTGCGATTGCCCTTGATGAGAATTATTACAAGGTTTTCTGCTTGGGCATTGTTCACCTGCAAATTTTTCTGCTTTGTTACAGGAATTTGTCCAAATCATTCTGATTGACCTTCATACTTGTGCAGGCAATTTCTCGACGAGCCATGCTTTATGAGATGATCAGAGACTATGGGCAAGCAGTTGCCGATCTTCAGAAACTTGTATTTCTTCTCTCGAAAGAACTAGACAAGAAGACAAACCAACTGGGAACAGACTGCCTGAATGAACTTAGACAAGCTCGGCTAAAACTCTCGGAAATGGAAGAAGCTGCTAGAAACGATATTCCCCTGAATATGTACCTCATATTGTAAGGTTTTCTTTTTCGAATGCATTCCTATTATTTAGTATGAATCTGTCTGTGACTGGTAGCCTTGTTGCTACACCACAATTTTGTATGTCAAATATATAAAATCTGTTCTAATGGAGTACAAGAAAGTATCTAAAAGTACTTCGGATCTTGTTGAATATTAAAACTTGTTTGTATCTTACTGCTTCTTGAATGCCAGGGGAGTTGATCCATCGGCTTCTGCATCCGAAATTAAGAAAGCTTATCGCAAAGCTGCACTAAAGTATCACCCAGACAAGGTTTGATGTTTTAATCCGTTTCTGCGAGGATTTTATCTGTTCGATCTATTCTTTCAAATCGAATCCCCCAAAATTTCTTTGTAGGTTGGTCAATCCTTAATAAAAAATGAAAATCTGGATGAGGGCATATGGAAGGAAATAGCGGAAGAGGTCCATAAAGATGCAGACAGGCTCTTCATAATGATTGGCGAGGCCTATGCCATGCTTTCAGATGCTGCCAAGGTATCAATCCTTGTCAAAACCAATCGCCCATCTAGTAGTTTCTATGGTATTCGTAACCATTTGCAACTTTCTCAAACAATGCCCATTGCCTGCTAGTAGTTTCTACAGTATTCGTAACCATTTGCAACTTTCTCAAACAATCTTCATTCGCAATGATTTCGTGGTTTCCACATATATTCACAAACCTAATGGTGGGGCTTCTTTCATTCACCTTAACCCATTCCTCATTCCATGAGCTAGATGTTTTCATTTTCTCAAGTATTTTACATGATAGAGGCTTTTAACAAACCGAATATTACATGAACGGGTTAGAGTTCAGCTCCAAAAATGCTTTGATCATATATTTTCTGAATCAAACTTGAATACATATTCGGCATGATTCTTTTCAAACGCTATCTACTCGTTTAAAGCACTGACAGGATTCAGCTAGCTTCTACTTGTTTAAAGCATTCACACCAAACCGTCATAAACAATCTTGTTTGTTTCAGTAGTAACACTTGTGGCGTCAAGATTGTTTTTTTCTTAATCATATGCTTTCTTGCAGCGGGGACGATACGATGTGGAAGAAGAGATGCGAAATGCATCGACCAGAGGCAATACCACTACCAGTAGTAACACCTCAAAAATGTACTCAGATTTTCATTACCAAACTTATGATCGCAGCAATAGGAGAAACTGGCACGATCCATGGAGATCATTCGCAAACTCACCCAGAGGATCAGAAGCAAGCCGGTATAATTGGTACTCATGAAGACTTTCTATACACCCGTTCATATCCTCATACCCAAAATCTCTACAAGGCTTTACCTCTTGCCATTGGTTCTGAGAACCTTCAACTGAAGGAGATCCAATCAGTTCAAAAGTTTCTGAACATTGAAGATGGCCCAAAGCTGGTTTCTGCTGGATGTTAACAATGCGAGTGCAGCGATCCTATCGTGTACATAGGCGTCACCAAAATGAAGGACAGGTGAATGTTTGTTGTTGTTGAACTGCCGAAGGTAAACAAGCCAACCTTAGAGGTTTGCAAATTTTGGCCAGGAATAGACACAAAGAAAAGATTACGTAAACTTGTACAAGTGTGGGAAGCAGATATATTATGTGAGAGGTACAGACTGGGACAGAACCCTTCGCTTTCTGTGTTTCGTCGTGAAAAATTTGTGTTTGTATTTTTGTAATGATCTAAATGTTTGACTGTTACAGAGTTGGGTGCTTATATACGTGTAAAGCTGTCTTGAAGCTTATGCAAAATTAAAGCTCTTGAAGTTTTTTGAGTGTGAATTTGAAAATGTTAATCACGGGCTGAGTTTAAATCTAATCAAAACTTTTCAAGTATTTTTTGTTCAAATTTTTATGAAATTTATTTGTAGAATTATTAATAGAACTCTTTTAGGAGCCTAATCGAGAGGAACTGAGCAAGTTTGTTTTCTTATCAAGCCCTTTTCGGGTATTGATTACCACTCACCAGATTCCGCTCCCTCTTGGACGAAAATGTCCTTGTCATTTGAACTCACCTAAAAAGCGGATTTACTATCTACAACTATCTCTACCAATCACTCCCGATCAAAATTATTGAAAAGTGAAGAAAATTATAAATTTTTTATTACGAAAGAAAGAAAATGTCGAATAACGAAGATTCATCAAACGAAAATGTAATAATTGCATTAAAAACGTCGAAAAATGCAAGAATGAGGTCATTTGGGCAGGGGCGCACGCCCCGTTTCCCCGACCCGGGTTCAGGAAATCGTGATCGCACCCCACGCACGCTATTAACACTGTATTTTGTAATGTTGTAGGTTCAATTTACTTTCGTCTTCTTCGTCGAGAGTCCTTCATCGTCCCCTACAACCTGCTCGCAAATTAC
>MAYD01550195.1:0-10072 GCA_001909325.1 Ruellia speciosa
AATTGGAAAAGGAAAGGAAAATAGAGCAACTGAAAAAAATATGGAAAATGGAGCTGTGAAGGGGAGTATTATTATTTTGTGTGTAATTTTGGTTCCGAAGAGACGGGCGCGGGCCGAAGCACTCAAAGGCAGAACGGAAGAAGACCGCAGCTGAAGTTCACGGCGAAACTCTTCTGGCCAGTTACTACATGTTTGATGTTTCCATTCCATACATATCCAATTTGAATTTTAAGGAGCAAAAGGGAAATTATCAATTATGGGATTTCCGATGTCGCCCAATCCAAATCACTCCATCCCCATCTTCAGAGCTTGCCCCATACCCAACCATCTCATAGCCATCGCCGCTCTCCGCCTACGCCATGCCCTCCACCACCGATTTCCTCTAGCCCTCCTTCTTCGCTCCTCCCACCAGGTAAAAATCCCAATTTTACTTATAAATCATCTCTTCATATATACTCCAATTGCTAATAAGGATTTTTAACTCCTACCCGTTGGAAGATGTTATAAAGGATCTTGTTTGTCAAGAAATTACAGGAATTGTTTGTATGGCGTTTCCTAGTTTCCTACAACAGTAGAAAGGGCTTACAAGAAACTGTTAAGAGTGACTAGGGAAATACTCCACCACATCAATGGCTAATTTTTTATCTTGCTGTGAACTTCCAAGAATTTTCAATACAGTAATGCTTTTTGTACAGAGTACTTCTGATCACGGTGATTTGCGTCGGTTGAAGGATATAAGTCATGAAAGGACCCTTCAATTTAATGGTTTTAATTGTTATCAATGGTCATTCGTTGCTTTATCTGATGCATTGATGAGCTTAAGTTTCTTCAATGGAGATGAAACTAGAAGTGATGCGCACACATTTGACAAATCATTGTCAAGAACGCCTAGAAGAGGCTTCTTTAATGGGCGGCAGTGGACCAACATACTTCTTGCTACTAATGTCTTGTGAGTATAGCTGCCTGTTATCCATGCTAAGGACCATTTTTAATGTGATATTCGTAAATAATGCGACAACGTTGCCACCACACCACAATCTTCCTAAAATGATTAATTAACACTAGCAATTAACTCACTTGTCTCCATATTCGTAATGCATGATTTTATTATTTGAGAAGATCATTGTAGGTTGTTTATGTATTTAAATGCAGAGTCTTTGCAGCACAATATGTTTCCAATGGCGAGCTCTTATATTGGGGAGCCAAGGTTCGACCTTTTTTATTTCCTGATCCAAGTCCTAGAATTACACTCTATACTGAGATTTCTTTGCGAAACTTGTTAACATATCTATCTTTGCAGGTTAATAGTCTGATAAGTGAAGGGCAGTTGTGGAGGCTAGCTACATCTTCCTTTCTGCATGCAAACATCGGGCATCTACTGGTTTGATTTCAATATTACAAATGAAAAGCATAGGTTATGTTTGGATAAGTTTCTAGATGGTGGAAAAAATGTGTTCTTGTGTGAATAATGTATGTTTGGTATTTATGTTTTTAATTTGTTCGTTTTGTTTAAGTATTAATATTTTATAGTAATCTGTCAATGCCATACTATATAAGTGGTAATGAGTAAATCTGTAAATGACATGATAGCAATAGATGATAATTATCTTTTCCGGTGTAAATATATGTTTAAATGTGAGAATAATGTACATCTATAGGTAGAATTGAATTCTCAATATCATTTTATCTATAGAGGGGAAGAAAGGAAATTATTAATTTTCAAGTATTGTGTGTGGAAATTTGGATGCTCTTTATGGGGGAAAATGAGAAAAACCTTGTCCTAACAGTACCATGGTTTTTGGTTGGAATATAACTGGTTGACTAAGAAAAGGTATGTTTTTCCAGGTTAATTGCTACTCTTTAAATGCTGTAGGTCCGGCTGTTGAGAATATCTGTGGCCCTAGGAGATATTTAACAATATATCTCACATCTGCAATTGCAAGTAATAATAGCCTGCCTATATTACTGTAGATAATTTGCATTTTTATCCATCAGTTTTGAACAATTCCATCTACATGCATCAGGTTCAGCAATGAGTTACTGGTTATGCAAAGCACCAGCAGTTGGTGCATCAGGAGCTATTTTCGGATTGGTAATATCTTAATTCTTGACCATCAAGGAAGCAGCAATATTTTTTGGTTTCTTTTTTCTCCTTCAAATGATATCGATGCTGTTCATTAAACAATCTCCATTTCCCTTTATACTGCTAAGTCTATAAACTAGCGAGAATCAACTTAACAACATGCTTGAGTCTGCAGTTTTAGTCCATACTTTGTTAAATTGTGCATGGTCAGGTTGGATCTTTTGCTATGTTTGTCCTGAGGCACAGGGGAATGTTCAGAGGTGCTGAAGGTGAACTGAAACATATAGCTCAAGTGATTGTTTTAAACATGGTAAGCCCTCCCCATTCTGGCTCAGAATCAATGTCCATGCATTTACACATTGAACGAGACACCCCCACCAAATCCACATGTTTTTAAACCATTACCCATCCAAGCATATATATCTGTCCATGAAAGGCAATCCCTATTTGTCCACACCAGTAAGGCAATCCCTAAGGCCCACAAGCAAATGAAGAAGGCTTCTTTGTTAAATATTCACCACTACACTTCCATTATTATAATTTCTTAACCCTGGCCAGCAGTCAATATATTTTGTTAACCATTATAATTATCTGTTAGTTATTTACTTTCGTATCTAGGCAGCAGGATGTCACATACTACATCTCTTAGCTTATCTTTAATTTACATCTTAAGCACCTCTTTGGTTTCATGTTTTAACTGTGATTATTTTGTATGTAGGTTATTCAATGCTCTTCTTTGTATGCATTGTAATTCTTTAGTTCAACTAATGATAATTGGATCTTCCATGCAGACTATTGGGCTGCTATCTCAAGGCATTGATAACTGGGGGCACGTAAGTTCATTACAAACACATTTCCATAATCCATAATTATCAGGTGTTTTCAAGAAGAGCACTTCTAGACTCTAGTTAGTGTCACGTAACTCAAAATCATGGCAAGGTTTACTCATGAGTCATGATATGTCACCTTTTTTTTTTTTTCTCTTTTTTCCTTTTTGTCGTTTTATTTATTTATTTATGTGTCTCAGTAAATTGTGGGTGGAGATGCAATATGTTAGTATGTTTATCATTTTGGATTTGTTGCTTTTGAACACTTTTCAGTGGGGTTTTCATATTCTATTTCTAGCAATGGGGTTAATACATGAAATGATAAAACAGGATTGTCAAGGTGTAGTTAGTCATTGCCTCATTCTTCTGACGGATCCTGTTTGACATCGTCTTTGGGGTGTTAAAAAAACTCAGGTTGGAGGGTTGATTGGCGGTGCTGCTGTGTCTTGGCTTGTCGGTCCTGCATGGGAGGTCAAGTCCAGTTCCCGTGATGGGAGAACCACATTTAGAGATAATGCTCCAATCTTTTCTCTTATGAGGCGATATCCCAAGTGAAGAAAAGCAATTTTCAAGCATATAGTGGTGGTTATGTATTTTTTAACTTTGTCACAGTTTTCAGTACTTGTAACAATTGATTTATCTGTCCATGTTAATTTGGCCTGTATTTATAGATTGACATTAGCATCCATTGAGGAAATGTCACAAGTCATCAAGGACTCACAACACTGTTAAACTTGCTATTCCGTTACAGTTTGATTCTTACTGTCTTATGCTTGTATCTTGCCTGCCCTTGTCATGATCTAAGAGATTTCATTGGATGGCATCATTCGGTCTATCTGAGCTGGGCAAGGCTTTCGAGAAGTAGACTTGTCCATGCTGGTGTGTACAGAGTCTTGGTTCCTTTTTGTATTGACCAATGTTGTACTTGGCCTCTATCGAGATGGTGGTGGTTGTCTATGGGATATGGCCTTCATGTGATAGTAACCTTGTGAAAACATTCCTGATTAGTGTTGATAAGATTGAACAAAAAGGACAGAAGGGGTTGAAAGGCACCGAATCTGAGAGGGGGCTGTAAGGGGTTTCTTGGGCTAATTTAACTCATTTCTGGAAAACCTCCGTCCATTTCGGTCAATATATATAATGCAATTGAGCCGGCAGGGAACAGCGGTTTCATCACCTCACGTAAAATATAGGTTTGGTTGACAACATCCTTGAATCTGCTGTAATACAAAGAAATGGTTTAATTGAAAACGTCCTTGAATCTGCTGTAATACAAAGAAATGGTTTCATCTTCGTTCATCTTTAAACCATCAAACATTGATTCAATTCGTTATAGTTTTGTTGCTCGAACATCTGCTGAACCTTCATGTGCTGTTCGAAGTGCATCCCATGCCGCTTTAGCCGTTTCACAGGTTGAGATCATGCGGAATTGGTTTTCATCAACTCCACTAAATATTGCATTTAAAGCCTTGGAATTTGCTTAAGCAAGATTTCTTTCTTCACAAGTAGTACCAGCTGAATAGTCTTGACAAATGGTTGCCAGGCAGTCTCAACAGCATCCCAGACTTCATCGTCAATAGACATGGTGAATGTTCTCATTCTAGTCTTCCAATATCTATAGTCAGTGCCATCAAAGAGTGGGGGTAATATGACCGAAGCACCTTTTTTACTTATTGTCACGATCTAACTCAATAATCTTTAGAGTCACTGTTCTGATACCAAATGTTAGAAATGGGGACAAGATAGCGCCGAAAAAATCCCCTTTCAAGTGTCTTTCGCACAACGTGTGTGCACTCCAACTTATTGCACAAGCTAATATAGCTCTTTAGCGTGGATGTCGTTTCCGTGCAGTTAAAGCAAGCAAAAAATGACACGAATGATCAACAAGTAAAGAAATAAATCAAACATACAAGTTTGTTAACCCAGTTCGATCATCTACGACCTACGTCTGGGGGATACCAATCCATGCTAAAAATACTCTCAACAAGAAGTAAACGTGTTACACAAATCTACAAACACAATCCTTCCCAAAGACTCAATAAGATACCCACTAATTTTTCTTCCACTAGTCTACCCGCTAGCAAGAATGATAGTTGTTCCTACCAAACGCAAACTACCACGGGACTACCAACCCAAATCAGCAAACTTGTTACAACTCTTATCAAGGAACTCTGGTCTAGATCTAAACACCCAATAACCCAATTGAATACCCAAACTAAAAATGTAAACCAAAATACAGAGATACCTGACACGAAGATATCTTCCACACAATTATCGTTCTGGAACAGCTTTGATCACTAAACAGCAACGAATTTCCTCAGAAATTCTTTCAAGAATCCCATGATCAAATTTTTGTAACCTCAAATCTTCAAGAACTCGATCTTGATTCAAACTCTCAGACTATGATCTTGAAATCGCAATGCACCTCACAACGATCTTGAACCTTCAACTTGGAGTGCCTAAGACTTGAATTCTAAAGGATAAAAACTCTCAAAACCACAAGTAGTGTTGATCTCTAATTTTTCTCTTATTAATCTGCTATCCACAATAAGGAGTCATTCCCTGAAAAAATCTGATTGCGTGTGCAGTTGAATCTCAGCTCAACATACTTCCAAAATCTTTTATTTCAACTACTCCAAAACTGTTGCCAGTTAAATAACCACCACGCCTGTTGTATTCTTGTTGTCTACAAGTTGTCTTTACCTCACGCAAACAATACCTGTAAAACATTCGCTCAAAACAAAGTTAGTAATACCTATTCTAACAAATACAAAGTTTGTTTATGAGAAGATCTGAACCTGCATCACTTCGCTCCACATGTGCCCAACATTTTTCAGGGCAATATCACACCATCCGACTAAACTGCAATTCAAAAACTTTCAAGTTTCAAACCTACTTCTGCAAGTTGTGACTGAGACAATGAGATCTCTAAGCCTATGAGTGAGTTCTGGCTCCTACTCAATGAGTGAAAGGGCCTCCTTATAGTCACAAAAACAGTGTAAATCAGTAATTGTGGAGTTGCTTTTATCAGCGGCAACCTTCAAACCAAGAAGGATACCATATAATTCAGATTTCAGCAGCAAGGTTTGTTTCCTTCCCAAACCACCCCTCCCTGAATTGCAAAAAGAATTACCATCCACATGCAGAATGGTGTCAAGGGAGCAGCTCTGTTCTACGTTACGTACACAAGCAGTGCAACACCATTACATCATTCTTCCAGTCGACGAAGTGTTTCATTAAATGCATAGAACTCGCGAGTGAGTTCATGTTGAAGAGTGATTGAATTTTGAAAACTCGATTGGTCCTTTCTTTCTAGATAGCCCAGAGACCTGCAAGAAAAAAGAGTTCAAACTTTCGATTCAAGGCAGGAGGAGATGATCCAGGATTCCAGGTGATAGGACCATCATCCTCAATTCCTCATTGATTGAATCAAATTTTGCAGCCAAAGTGCATACAACTAGGCAGTGTGACCATATTTTATTTTTGATTCCACAAAAATGCGCGCTTTGAATAATTTACTGTATTATACTTTTTACAATGCTGAGGCTGAGTGTGAGGGAATATTATACTTTTTACAATAGTTACAATTTATTTTTAACAGAATTATTCCATATTATAAATTTTATAAAGTGAAGTAGCAATGTGAGATTTCCTATGCCAGCTGTCGCTCTCTAACAGTGTTGTGCTTTAATAGTATAGTTCCCTCCGTCCCACCAATATAGGCTCACTTTCCTTTTTAATCCGTCCCACCAATATAGGCTCATTTCCTATTTTGACAAAAATTACACCAATAATTAAATTTAATTAACATTATAATTACATAATTAAAATTAATCCAATTATAAAAATTAAATCAAATAAAAATCAATATTAAAATAAAATACACATTTATCAATAAAATTCACACAAAAAAATTTACCCAATTACATTATTTACACAATACATTAATAATAAAAACACACCCAGTTGGGGCCGCCGTGGATCGGTGGCCCCGCCGCCGGCCGACGGTGGATTCCGGCGGCCGGTGGCGTATTCCGGCATGCTCCGGTGAATTTTCCGGCAACCTCCGGCAGCTTCCGGCAAATTTCCCGGCGAACTCCGGTGACCATTCTGCAGATTCCGGCGAACTCCGGCAACCATGCATAAGATTCCGGCGACTTTCCGGCCGACAATGGCGGTTTCTAGCTGCCGGAATTTATTATAAAAAGATTTTATTTTTTATAATATTTAATTTTTAAAAATAATCCAATTTTTAAAAATAATCCATTTAATTTTTAATAATCCAATTATAAAAATAAATTTAAATAATTTGTGGAGAGATGGATTTTCTACATGTATTGGATGTGTAATGGAATTTTTGATATGTATTGGGTGGATGGAATTTATGTTTGTATAGGTGAAATGAGTTGGATTTTAACTAATTTTATTTTTGACCTATATTTAAATAAATTTAAATAGCTAATTAATTATTGCAATTTTATGAAGTTAAAATCAACAAATAATTTGTGGAGTGATGGAATTTTTTATATGTATTGGATGGATAGAATTTATGTGTGTATTGGTATTTTTTATTGGATTTTAACTAATTTCATTTTTTTAATTATATTTAAATAAATTTAAATAGTTAATTAATTATTGCAATTTTATAAAGTTAAAATCAACAAATAATTCATTAAAATATCTAACACAAATAAAAATAATAAAAAAACCTACCAAATCCACTATATTACTTAACTCACTAAACTACCTACTTTACCTACTAAACTCCACTGCATAAAATACCGTGCCCAAAAGAAATGAGCCTAATTCTATGGGACGGAGGGAGTAGTACTATTTTACATGTTAGAATGAGTGGATTTCGTGTGGCAACCACACTATTTATTTAGTTTATAATTTATTATGTTGTGAGTATATATATATATATATTGTTAATTTAAACTACTTATGCGCTAATACCCCCAAAACAAGCTCTTATGCATCCCATCATCTCTCTCTCTTGCAGCATTTCTTTTTCATATTTGTTGAGAATTACAATGTTGCAATGTAAGATTAAGTATTCTACATTGATTAAAGAAATAAGTGTAACTTTTTAACATATGGTAGAGCTTAGCCTTACCACAGCTTTTGGGAATTGAAACTAAATGTGGCTAACTTTACTTAATGATTAAATGATATGAGACGTCCATTAATTATTTAAAGTGAACTGAGACTTGCAGAATATGAAATAAGAAAAACAAACTTCAAAATCTATTGATTAACTTAGAAGTGATATAAGTTAGGAATGAAACGATATTTTTCCAACTTATTACAACCAAATTAATCAACCAATATACATCCCAACTTATGATTTCTATACAAAAAAAATATCACCGTATCATCACACCCGGCTATACACCACAGCTGTTGCTATTGCACATTTCAATTTCGACAAACACAGTTCATGAATTTAGAAAATGAAAAACAAAATACACTATTCTATAGCCATTTCAAAAGCATTGGAGCCAAAATTATAGAAAAAATCAAACCCATTCCTCGCTTCAGAGTGTCACAGCGGGTGGCATTGGAAGAAAAATGGCATTTTTGACTGCACATTTCATTTTTTAAGTAGTCATGATGATGAAATTGGGGTATGTGTTATGCAAATGATCAAATGGCTCGATTAGGTAGGGCTTTTTTATTTTGTTGTACCTTGTTTGTCTCTAGCAAGGCGAGTACTTTAAAAGTCCTCACCTTGTTCGTTGCTTAAGGAGGCAAGGAAATGTGATGTTCCTCGCCTGCAATTATTAAATAAAAATAATTAAAAAAATATGTACCTTTTAGGCGATGAATTTGACTTTTGTTGCCTCAGTTCTCGCCTAGTAAGCGAGGAAAAGACTAGCATCTTCTAACAGCACAATTTTTATAGTGTATGTATCAAACACTTAGCCTTGGATTTAGTGAAAGTAAGTGATGGATTAAGTATACGTGGACGAAAGAAAATTAACAATAAAAAAAATTAAGTCCATCGTCTATCTTTGTTGGTGACACAACTAGGGATATAATCGATAATCTTAATATTGGTAAGCAACATATCTATTATTGGTCTACGACAACAAAAATATAGATGATGTACCAAGAAATGTTGCATTTGTAGATAAACCGTACCTCTTAAATTAATAAATAATCACACTAGTATCTCAACTTCCCCTGGCGTCCAGCAGCTAGTATTAATAAATTATTTTTTGGGCCAATGTAAGTCTCCCCCCTCACTCCCTTGGTTTCTTTTGGTGCACTTCCACAAGGGTTTCTTTATCATGTATTCACCAAACTTATCACAAAATACTTCTTAATCAACCCCTCCCTCAAATACATAAATTAAAAAAAAAAAAAAAAAAAAAAAAAAAAAAGAAAAACATTTAGGAAATGTCAATAAAGCCCTTCTCATTTTCTTCCCCAAATCGTTTCTTTCTCCTTCGTTCTCTCTCGGCCAATTTCCTCTACACAGCAAGGTACCATTCTCCATCTAATCTTAATATTGGTAAGCAACATATCTATTATTGGTCTACGACAACAAAAATATAGATGATGTACCGAGAAATGTTGCATTCGTAGATAAACCGTACCTCTTAAATTAATAAATAATCACACTAATATCGCGTCCAGCAGCTAGTATTAATAAATTATTTTTTTAGTATATAATTAATTAATTGTAGCACAGAGTATCTCAAACCTTTTTTCAAATCTGTGAGTGTATGTGTGAATAAAGCAAGAATTTAAGCATGAAGAAATACTTTTAAATTTCTTTTTAATAATTAGCTTACAACGCAAAAAGTGTGAACAACTGATCGAATCTGTGACTCAACACTCACTGTCAAAATATTAAGATTGCCAATTACCGCCGGACTCACTTCACTTCAAAAATTCGATTCCAAAATTACTCTAATAGGTGTGTAATTACTAATTAGGGTATATATTTTTCTTTTTTCTTTTTTACTGCTGTGATGAAATTTATTTTTTTATTAAATTATTAATTATTTAAAAATAAGTCGTGAATACTTATGAATAATAAACCCCAACTACGAAATTAAAGGTTGAAAACTTAATAAGAAAAACTAAATACCAATTCTTTTTTATTGTAATGGTATATATCTTTAAAAGGATGTACGGTACGTAACCATAATAT
>MAYD01550284.1:0-11067 GCA_001909325.1 Ruellia speciosa
CATACTCAAGATTCCCGATGTAAGGTGGTCTAAAATAGCTCACAAAACGGGACAGACGCATAAAACCCTACTGTGACAGCAAAGGTGTAAAAATGCTATCAACTTGCCAAGGCTCTACCAAACTCAATTCTTATCTAAATAAGAATCCGGAAGGTGTTCCGGAAACTAGAGACAACGAAATACAAATGTCAAGAAGGGACTTACCTGAGATTCTAAACGTAAGAGGTTCGAATTCAGCTTCCAAGACAGCCCAAAGTTCGACTCTACGCGCCCAAAACGACGTCGAATCGGGTTTCTAAGTCAACCAACGCACGCGCTACGGTTCTCTAGACTCTAAGGCATTGGGGTATTACATAAATGGTCGAATCCCGGTGTGAGACACCTTTTGACACTATGGATTGTAATAACTTTTATATAAATTATGCTCATTATTCTATGTGTTCTATTTTATCCCGAGTAGGATTAGCTACGATCAGAGGGGACCTTGTTTCCTGAAATCCAGCGTACTCTGAAAGGACCAGACAATCAACAGCCCGAGCACCGAGCTTACTATGAGATTTAGGATAGATTTTATGGTAAGTTAGGTGTGGCGGTGAAGTGGCCGATTTATGGGAATTGGGGCGTTACAGCAATCCCCCTATACTTTATCCCGCAACTACATCTCAATTGCCTGGTTTTCCCTCCATGCTTGTGTGACGCAATCACCAACTCGAAACCTACCGACATGGGCATTTCTTTTGCCCATGTTATCGCAGCAGCAACATTCTCAAATGTTTCTGTAGTTTCAAAATATGCACCGTAGTCTTCCCCATCTCCACCCAACTCTTCTTCATGTACATGTAACATTGAAAACTAATGTATCCATAATCCGAACGTGATAAATACAACAAAAATATGGGATATGATGAAACCATGAAAAATCTAAAAATTTTGAGAAATTTTACAGAAGCATTTGGGCAGACCGTCCGTCCTGGGTCGAAGCAATCAACATGGCCGCTCCGACATAGCACGGACAACCAGCATGGTCGTCTATGCTAAGCAGAGGAAGCCGGCCGCCTCAGCCGTTCTGGAGCGGTCGCGTGTAGCCCCTACTGGAACGGTAGCGACACCCGCTTCAAAGTACCCACAGGCGACCTTCGGTCCCACTTCGCGTAGGATGGGGCGGCCGCCGTTCCCACTCCTGCTAGGCAGGGGCGAGATTGGCGGCCACCGCGAAGTGGAAACGACGGGCGCCTCCTGCAAACCCCCCCTCCCCAAACCATTTTTTGCTGTTTCGAATAAAAGTTTTTACCTTTTCATCCATGTTTTTGCGTATTTCAGACATTTCAGACACTCCCACTTCTGTTCCACTATTTTTCTTTACAAGAATGAATGTTGATTTCTGCTATGAACTGTATTTTTGCACTACTTTTTGATTCTGTAAGATTATTTGCACTGATTTGGGGAGGGAGGGTATTTTGTAAAAGCTATACTGTAAAATTTGGGAGTGGCTAGGGTGAGGTGGGGAAAGTGGGGAGGGCGATAAGTAATAAGGGTAAAAATGTCCAAATCTGCATTGGTAAAATCGCTGCTCAGTCAATAATTACTCAATCCTTGGTTAGTCCTCAACCAATGTCTGCTTTATAATAAAGAGAGACAGAGAAGACATATGGCTGCTTCACCCAACTGTTGCATTTGTAATGAGAGTGATGAAGATATGCTTCATGTGTTGAGAGATTGTAAAGAAATTAAACAGGTTTGGCAGGCCCTGGTCCCAACTTCCGTTTCCACCAGGTTTTTTTCCTCTACTCTGGTGCATTGGCTGAATGATAACTCGCTGAATATATGGAATGCTAAAGTGTTCGATGCGGACTGGAGTACTCTGTTTGCTGTTGTTATATGGAAGGCGTGGACGTGGAGGAATTTGTTTATTTTCCAGGGGACGAGAATTGATGTTCATGGTCGAATGATCCAGTGCAAAGCTTGGACCAGACATATTCATGATAATATTGAGAAACGGCAGCAGAGATATGGCGCTGCGAGCAAGGATATGCCGTGGAAATTTCCACTAATGGGTTGGGCGAAAATCAATACGGACGGGGCGGTCCAGCGGGGGAGTAATCGAGCGAGAATTGGGGGGGTTGCTCGAGATCATAATGGGGAGTGGATCTTTGGATTTCATCGAGCAATTGAGAGGTGCCAAACTCTTAAGGCGGAATTGTGGGCTGTTTGGACGGCTATGAAGCTAGCATGGGAACGGGGACTGCGACGCGATTGTGATTGAAAGCGACTCTGTACAGGTTATCAATTTACTGGAGGAGGAACAAACGTTGATCCAGTCGCAAGGGTTAGTCATCCGAATTGTTTGTATGAAGGATAGATTTGAGGAGGTTCTTTTTAGCTATACACCACGTGAGGGGAATGTGATGGCGGATGCAATGGCCAAACTTGACGTTTCACCGGTTGCTGCAACACAGGTTTACACCCAAGTGCCGGAGACTCTTCGAAGACAACTGTTGGCGGAGAGTGCTAAGGAGTAGGGGCTCATCGTAGGGCCTTTTCTCCTTTTCAAAAAAACAAAAAAAATTAATTACTCAACCCTACACATGCCAATGGATTTACTGTAGGAAAAATTAGGGATATGACCCCAAAAAGGCCAAAAACGATATTAAGGGATTACTCAATATAGTGTTGGGACTTCTGACTGGCGGGCAAGCGTCGAGCCCCCTCACTAGACCGCAATCCCTAGTTCCCAGTTTCGTGAACCCCAATTTGCTGCATTTGTGTGTCCCACTGCAAAATACCCACGCAAACGCGGCGCTGTCTCTTCCGCTCCCCATCACCTTGCTTTCTGAATTTGACTGCTGTAATAACAATAGATTTAAATTTCATAATTGAGAGAGGGAGAGGGGGCCAAAAGGGTGTTGCCCACCATACCACTCTCTCTCTCTTTCTCTCTGTATCTTGCGACAAACCCATTTGCATATTGTTGTGAATTCTGTTTCTTCCTTTTCCTTTTTGTATTTTTGAGGGAAGTTGGGGGTGGAGGGCTTGATTGGGGATGGGGGAGCAGAGGGGTAGCGGTAACCGTTGGAACTGGGAAGTGGCAGGGTTCGAGCCCAGGAAATCCCTGGAGCAGCGGGATGATTACAGGAAGCCATCGGCGGGGCCGCCGTCAGGTCGGCGCTACTCGATGTCTATTTCTTCGCATGCTGACCTGGCAAAGCATGCTGCTAACTCCAAGCTCATGCGATTGAAAGATAAAGTCAAGGTTATATATTTATTTATTTGTTTTAATCAGTTGTTCTCTTTAAAATTGAGGTATATGTTGCTTATGAGATCGGTTTAGGATTGACATCTTGCCCTTTTGCTATAGTCCTCTGAAGCAGTGTTTTGATGTCTTGAACCTTTTTAAGGTTTTACTAGTTTGCCGGGCTCTGTTGTTTGAATGTGCGAAATGTTGTCTGAAAAGATTCAGCTGATTTCAGCTGTTTAGCTATAGGGATTTGGATGTATACTTTAGATTGCGATTTGTGCTCATGGGTTCTTGATCGGGATGAGGTTTGAAATGAATGCGATGCCTGGGACCTGGGTAATGATTTTGATCGTTGAGCAATGTTGATTAGGTTCTTGAGGGGTGAGGGTTGCAGGTGCCTATTCTCTTTGGCAATTTTGAAAGGTTTGGAAGTTTACATTTGTCTGTTGTAAATATTTGTAATGTGTGCCACTTGTTTCAAAGGCCGTGTGAGCTGGTTCAATGGTTTTGAAAGATTAAATTTGACGATCATGAATTAATGGAGATTTTGGTCAAATCAATTAATGTCTTGTCTATTGTGGATATAACATTAACATCCATTCGTCAGAAAGAGCTTAGATCCATCCCAACTTACTTATTACTGAGGGTTTGTACTCCTCCCTGATTTTGTTGTTCATGGTCTAGTCCATGACATTAGATATAAAGCTCTCCAGAAACTTTTATCCCTTCATGGTACTTCTATAGAAACTCAGTTGTAATCCAGATTACAAAATGGGATTAAGTTTGTGGCTTTATACAAATATACAGCTCACTTGGCTGATATGCATCTTCTTGTACTATCACTTCCTTAAACTTTTGCGTTCTTAGTAAGTTCTTAGCACATGAGTTCTCTGTTCTTAAATGGTCTTGGGCCAAAAGGTATGATGCTAACCTTAATATGAAGCTGTTACAACTTAACCCAAATACCTTTCCATTTTCGGAACCTTGATAGTGTTTGGGAGTAACTGGATTATGCGCACACTGAATGAGTTTCCTAAAGTTATGGGAACATAAATTATAGTAAAGGATAGCCACTTTTAAACCTATGTGTCATTTGTAGAGGTTCGAATGCTTGTGCAAAAATATTACAATCACTATGAAGAGGAACAAGGAGACTGCCATTAGAATAGTAAAATAACCTCTAGTCTTGGACTTGTATGACAATGAAGCATGTCAATACCGCCAAGGAGGTTTCACTTTTACTTATTTGGTTCAAGCATCTTCCTTGGTTTTGATTGCTAAAACTTTATAGTCAACATTGATTTCGTGTTAGATTCCAGCAGATCATTTATTATATTGAGTTTTACACGCCTTTGTAAGAAATCACTGGTAATGTGGTTTTGATAACATGGGTTCAGTATGGTAAATTGTTTCCTCCCTTTAGTTTCTGCAAAAGTTCCTATTGTTTTTGAGCTAGTTGGATTTCATAGAGATACTCACCTTTGCTTTGGTTGCGTAGCTTGTCAGAGAAGATTGCTTACAGTTGAGACAAGAAGCTATGGATCTTGAGGAATATTCCAGTGCAAAACTTGATAGAGTTACACGTTATTTAGGTGTACTTGCAGAGAAGACACGTAAGCTAGGTGAGATGTGTCACTTTGGTTTGAGATATTGTGTAAACTTTATATGAAATAATGCTTGTTGGTTCATTTTATATGTAGTTTTATTTCAAAATTGCTCAAGTAATGGCATTTACTAGGTATTTTTCATATGCAATTAGTTTCAATTTTAAGCATTTCTTTGTTTGTACATCTGAACTCACTATTGCTAACATAAGCATATTTCTAATGAGTAATGTCTTGTTCTCTAATCTCTGTTTTGTGAACTGCTTCTGCTATACACCTATACCCTATACCACTATTTTAGGTTCCTCCCTGGTTGTGGTTGATTAAGCATAACATCATTTTCAGAATTATGATGATATCTGACTTCTTAATTATATTTTTCTGGATATTTATCTACAAATTTTGGTTGACTGGAAACAAGTAACTCCCTACTTTCAGATCAGGCTGCCCTTGAAACAGAAGCTAGAATATCTCCACTGCTATCTGAGAAGAAAAAGCTGTTTAATGACTTATTGACTGCAAAAGGTACTTCTTTTTTTCTCCACTTTTTCTAAAATTCACTCACCTTCTCAATTTCCCTGTTCAGTGATAAATACAAAGGCACATGGTATTCCGAAACTACACTGCCATCATCATGGTATCTGAACATGGACTAGCTAATTGCAGGAAATGTAAAGGTGTTTTCTCGCACGAGGCCTCTTTTTGAAGATGAAGGTCCATGTGTTATTGAATTTCCTGATGATTTTACTCTTCGCATAAATTCTGGGGATGATAGCCTATCCAATCCCAAGAAGGATTATGAGTTTGACAGGGTTTATGGACCTCATGTTGGACAAGGTGGAACTTGTATCGCTAATATACTTTTCCTGTCTCATCTTGTAAAAGAACTCTACTAAGTTGATTGCTTTGTTTATGCAGCTGATCTTTTTGCCGATGTCCAGCCCTTTGTTCAGTCAGCATTTGATGGCTATAATGTTTCTGTATTTGCATATGGACAAACTGGCTCTGGGAAGACACATACTATGGTTGCTCCTATTTCTTCTTGTCTTCTCCTTTTGTGGATTCAGAACGTGTTTGATTTCCTAATTTGGGGATAGTCAATGTAACTTGATCTTTGAGTTTTGACACATATCATGGTTTTAAACACGTGGCTACAGTTGCCTGAAATCATGTAAACCTTTTCTTGTTTTCCAATAATGTGTATGTTAATTTTAATCATATTAGAAGGTGTTGAAAGTTAGATCTTAACTTGTCGTATGAGATAGGTTATTTGTGATTTAATTAACAATAACCATTTGGTTATTGTAGTTAAATTTTTTTTTTTCTTGCTGATAACATTAGCATCGTCCTGCAGGAAGGATCTAGCCATGATCGCGGTTTATATGCTCGATCCTTTGAGGAGCTTTTTGATTTATCTAATTCGGATTCAACTTCAACTTCTCAATATACTTTTTCGGTTTCAGTGTTTGAACTTTATAATGAACAGGTTTGTTTCTGCACTATTTAAAAGAAGGATATAAAGATTTCTTTAGCTTCAACTTCTCGTGACGTGTGAGTGTACAAGATACTGAATGCACTTGTATATGATCTTAAAAGTTATGATGTTTTTTGCAGATACGGGATTTACTTCTCGAATCGGGAAGTGTTCTGCCAAAGGTTCGTGTTGGGTCATTGGATTATTTTCTAGAACTTGTGCAGGAAAAAGTTGAGAATCCTATAGTATTCTCCAAAGTTCTCAAAGAAGCACTCCTGAATCGAGGAACTGACCCATCAAAATTTAAAGCTTCCCACTTGTACGGTTTATACCATTAGCATCTTGAGGCTTTTTATACCTCTTTTATTTGTTCTGTGGATTGAGTCTTTCGCTTAGCATTTATGTTATACTGGTCCTTGTTTGCAAATGAATATCATAATTGGGATGCCAATGCTATCATGTGATACATATAAGGGTTGAGCGATCAGATTGGAGAAGGCTTCTGATAGGAAATTATGTAGCTCACTACTTAATCAATCCCCAGGTTAGACAGAGCAATGAGCCTTGCATGTTGATAGTGATTAAAGATGCCCCTTGAAACCAAGAATATGTTTAGATTTATCTTTTGGTGGTTGTCGGTATGTTCTTTGGAATTGGAATTTTCGATAAATGGAATGGAGAGTGTGTACATGGTCTAGTTTTGTTTTCGACAGACATTTTATTCTGTACAGGTAGTGATAATTTAAGTATATCTATGATCATAATGTATTGAAGAGAGCGGTTTGTAAAACTGTGTTATGTGTGGTTTTGTACTTTTGTTTCTTGGGGTAGTTAATTCAAAAGAACAGAACCAAATATGGTTCTATGGTTGTCAAAGACTGTAGGTGTTGCTTGGCTTTTTTTGGATGGTGGGGATTGTGTTGGAGTATGATACTGGAAACTGACCTAGGGGTTGCCTGCAAATTCATTCAGACAGCTGAAACCTCGCCTCAGTAACTGTGATCCATATTCTTGGATTTCAGGAAGCTGTTGAATCTGTGACGCCACATGGTGATATATTAAATATTCTAATGCTGCAGATGATGCAAAAGCTGGCATATGACATCTGCAAGCACAGCCATCTACCATCTTAGATATTCTTTTTTGGGAGTCAGTTAACTTATAATTGATGTTTGTACCAGCAAATGTTGTGCTTGTAAACCTGGGAATAAACGTAGAAATTAGAAGCAGTGCCTGCCAGTTATGTTGATGTGTGATATCATTGGGAAACTCTCTTGAAGCCATCAAATATGATCTTTGGTGGATTGTAAATGAATTGTAAAGTTGACTAGCTGGGAGTGGTAGGGTTGTTAAAGGATCTGAGCCGAAGTGTTCAATTTGTGGCTTGGCACTAGTCTTTTACTAGCATTTGATCGGTTGACTAGCATATGAATTGTAAAAGTTGACTAGCTGGGAATGGTAGGGCTGTTAAAGGATCCAAGCCAAAGTATCCAATTTCCGAGCTTGGCTCTAGTCCTTAACTGGCATTCAATTGAGCACGAGTTTGACTCGATTTGAAGTTTTCGAGTTTGACTCGATTTGAAATTTTCTAGTTTGAACTCAAGCTCAGCTTGGTAGTCACAAACATAGCCGAAACTCAAGCTTTATCAAGGTCATATAGGTATATTTTTGTTTTTATTTTTGGTAACGAGCCTAATTGAGCTGACTCAGGCCAAGCTGAGCTCATGAGCAGCTTGATTCTGGTAACAGCACTAGTGGTACATAGGTGATTTTTTTTACTTGGTCCATCTTGTTTTCCTCCTGAAGATTAAAATTTCACCATGGTACCAGAATTTTGTGCTCATTTGACTGAAATTTTAAAAGGAACATGACCAATATGAATTTTCATGGTTCCAGAAACCAAGCGATCATGTAGAATTCAAACTATGGAAGGTCATATAACATGGTTTCTATTATTTATGCAGTTGCTCTGGCCTCTGTTACAGTTAAAAGCAGCAATTTTCTGTAACAGTTTGAATAATGCATTTCACGTAACCTTGGTGGCAATTGCTGCGTATATTGTCTATTGCTCATCTAAAGGCATTAATTCCTCCATTACCAGATTCCCTCAAGGTTCTTATGATCATTTGTTTCATTGTTTTGTAGGGTGGTTATTATACATATATTCTATAAGAACTTGATCACGGGTGAGAATACATATAGCAAGGTTTCTTTGGTTGATTTGGCTGGAAGTGAGAGTATATCTGCAGAGGATGAATCTGGTGAACATGCAACTGAATTGTTGCATGTCTTGAAATCCCTCTCAGCGTAAGTGAAAGTCCTGCATTCTTTCCTTTTTCTGGCAGTGAAGTGAAATTCAATAATCTTGATCTCCATATTGCACACCATTCTGTAGTGGGGTTACTACAGTTTCTTTATTTTTTAAACTACAAATGTTATTGTAAAGAACAAACCAATATAAAGCAGTTGCAAGTAGGAGCAGAAATATCAAGGTATCCATATGTTTATTCATTGTAGATCATGTTGGTATTCGTCATTGGTGTGTCTGGTTAACTTGAGAATTACTGTATTATAATTCTATGATTCTTCGTTGCATGGAAAAATACAAGAATCTAGGCATGGACTCTACATGTTTCAATAAGTGATAGGCCTACTGAATGTACTACGTTGATTTTTCTATTTGGTGGTTTTATCATTACCAATTACAGTGAGCAGATATTCTTATTTCAGTATTCAATTACTAGCTATTTGCTGGTACTCAAGTCATTCTGTTTCTTTTTTGGCATTTTACTTATTCTCATTCACTGTTTTTAATGTTTTATGTGTAGATTGGGTGATGTATTGGCATCTTTGACATCCAAAAAGGACAGCGTACCATATGAAAATTCAGTGTTAACAAATGTTCTTGCAGATTCACTAGGTATCTGTACTCTCATATTTTCAACTTTACTTTCTTATGCTTGTTCTGATAGTATCTTTATTCCTTCTAAAGGTTTTACTCAGTTTAAGAAGAGCAGACTTCTCATAGTAAGGTTTGAGGCTAACAGAATTGTGCAAAAACATGAAAAGTGTTTGGTTCTTTGCCTTTAATTAGCTAATAAAGTTATCTACAGGGCTTGGTGTTCATTGCTAAATGCTAATTGCTTATCTTAGAAATATTTTCTTTAACAGAGGTAATAAACTGATATAAATGGCTACTTATTTGAAGATTGGTTGGCTTATAGTGTGAATTATTCGTCAAATAAACATTTAAATTTTCAAGTGGGTTGAAGGGATAATTTAGAGAACTACCAGACCAGTTTGCTCTATTATTGTTAGGCCAAACAAGTTCCACTTATTTTTCTAGCAAAATAATGTAATTGGGATGTGAAAATGCACAGAGGGTCTTCTTCTGTAGGAATCTTGTTTTTCTCATATTTAGGGAGTTTAGAGGATAAATATCCGAGTCAAAGAAATTGGACAACATTTTCGACAGTTTGATTTACTTTTCATAGCAATGTATAGTTGGAAAGAAGAAATTTAATTGTCATTCCTCTCAGGACTGGTGTAAGAAATCCATGTGTACTAGTAAATAATATTATACATGTGTATATCTTAATAATTATATTAAATTTTATGTTACAAATGAAGTAATAGTCTGGTGGTTAAGGGTGTAGTATTAAGACCCAGGGATTGTAAGCTCGAGTCCTTCCTCAATCAACGTAAATATTTTTCTAAATTTAGTGGATAAAGTGATAAATTTGGAAATTGGATGGAGTGCGGTGGTTACTATGTGGATCTCAGCAGTAATTAAAAGAGAATAGATGACATGCAAACATTTTGTGAAAGACTTCTACCTGCCTACACTGGGCCACCCGCAACACGACCTATCACCTACAAGTCTAAAAGTATAAATTGGCAAAGAGATCTATCATTTTATATTTATGTATCATTTTATCTTTATGTATACACGACCTCCAACCGTAATGATTCACAAATCAGGATATTCTTATAATTAAAGTTTATATGATCTCCTTGCAACAATTTCATGCTACTATGAATTTGATCTCTGGTTTCCCCATCCAATGCCTTCCTGGATGATGCAAAATGTTGTGGCCCATATCTGAGCTATGAGCACCTTAAGATTTAGTATACAAACAATTAACTTTTTGGACAAACATGCATGAGTAATGGGCTTTCTTTCTTTACTTGCACTGGAATACAATATTTTCTTATATTTTACCTTTTCAACTTTAATGGTTGTTTTGCTATTTACATTGCATTACAACACATTTTCATTCTTCATGCAGGTGGAAGCTCCAAAACATTGATGGTTGTTAACATCTGCCCAAACATGTTAAGCATGTCCGAGACTCTATCATCCCTTAATTTTGCTGCTAGGGCCCGAAATGCTACGTTGAGCCTTGGCAATCGAGATACGATCAAGAAATGGAAAGATGTTGTAAGTCTGCTGAATGTCATTCATAGAGACAAGGTCATATATGTGTTGGCATTCTTTATCCAACCCAAGTTATACAATTAGACAGAGATGAAGGAACTTGCACGTTGCAACATAAGCATATTTTCTAGTAAAAATCTTTGAAAGCACAAGATCATTTAATGAATTTGTAATGGCAGGCTGTATATTTTCTAATATTTAATCAAGATGGCTAAGAATATATCCTTATATGAAGATAAAATTATGCAATGCTGAGTTTCTTAAGTTTCATCTTCATGTTTTCTTGTAGGCAAATGATGCACGTAAAGAAATGCTT
>MAYD01550336.1:0-10849 GCA_001909325.1 Ruellia speciosa
AGATCGGAGGGAACTTTGCTTCCTAATAATCCCGCGACTCTGATAGGATGAGATAATTAAGGAGCCTGAGCACCGAGCTTAAGTTGTGATTAGGCGTAGAATCTCAGTTTAAGTTAGGTGTGGCGGTAACGTTTTCTGATTACGGAAATCGGGGCGTTACATTGTCTTCCAAGAATCTCTATGGAATATTATGATAAGAGTGCTTATGGGGGTGGGGGCAAAGTTGGGGAAGCCAACTAAGAACGGAAGGAGCAAAGAGAGGCCGGTTAGCCAGAGTTTGTGTGGAGGTGGATCTGATTGTACCTTTGGTTCCAAGTGTTTAGATTAATGGGTTGTTGCAGATGTTGATCTATGACGGATTTGCCTAAGATTCGCTATCACTATGGGATGTTTGGGCACTTTGAGATGCAGTGTGACGAGAAGGTAGAAGAAGAAGAGAATGAAGTCCGGGCTACAAATCATGTGCCAAAATATATGATGGAGGAGCAACATTATGGCCCTTGGATGGTTGTTCCTCCTTGAGGTAGACATCGGAACATGGAGGCACAATTGGATATAGGCAGTCAGGCAAACAAAAGGAAGGGCAAAAAGGTTGTGGAGGGTAATGTACTTAGGGCACCACTATATGGGGTAAAAACCCCTGTCTTTTTGAATGAATTCGCAAAGTAAAGATCATTGCAAGACTCTAATTCTCACAACAACATAAGCTATGTTGCCCCTAAACCATCCTTTTGGCTCGCCCTTCGCCAGGGCGAGTGATCTCACTTTCTCTTGAAGTATTTTTTATGCAGGACTCGCTAGCGAAGAAGATTCGCGCAGTGCTCTCAAGTTCGCAGGAGTGCCATGTCACTCTCACTGGCATCATCATCTGCAAGAACTTGTACTTTGCGGTAGACCTGCATACTTCTTGGACAAAAGGAATCATGCAATTAATGCAACGGACTACCTTCCAAAAGGTCACTATCAGCTGGATTTTGGAGATTCAAAGTGGATATTCCCTCCAACAAGTCAAGGAGTAGAATTAAGGTTTTGAGCTTTGGGTATAAATAAACAAACTCTTTGTCTAGTTTGGAGTTACAGATTTTCTCATTTTTTCGGTTCTTTCATTTAGCTTTTAACGTACACACTATTCTTACACTTTAGCATTTGAATGTTAAGTTCTATTTTGGATTAGGATATTTGGAGAGAAAGTGTGATTGGCAACATCTTGTAATAGAATTGTCAGAATAGCTTAGCATTCAGTTTTCCAGAATTGTTGTTCTTGTGGATTTCATTCATCTCCATATCGAAGCAAGAGCAAAGTTTATTTCTAGTCAAGAATTTATTGTTTGCAGTTTTTAATCATCAAGAATCAAGTCTTCTACCTCGAACAATCTAGAGTTTATTTATATTTCATGCACTTTACAATTATTATGTCTTTAATATTGTCATCATTGTGTGTAATCATTATGGGTAACTAACTTCATAGAAATGGTCCCTGGAGTGCTTCATGGTACCCAAAAGTAAAGAAGAATGTTATGTGTAAAGGCTTTACATTTCACTTGAAATAAAGCTCATTTAATACCTGTCATTTCATAAAGAAATCTAGAATAAACAATAAGAATATATGTCCTCTCATTTAAGAGCAAGCACCTATCTCTCTTGAAGATAAGTTATTCACCAATCATGTCGCAATTGATGGTATTAAACTCCTTATCAACAGTAAGGACCCCTTTCGGCGAAACTCAGTTGGGAACAGTGAGGATTGCATTTACTCTTTCACTTCATGAACTTGAACTTTACTCCTGGGATCCACTTCGCTCACTTTCATTAAATCTTCTCTTCGCAATTACCTCCTACTTCGCTTAGGCGAACATTCCATTTCAATTGTGTGATAAGTAAATTGGATGTTTCAACCAAAAATGATTAGTACTCATTCAACATTCCCTGTATTCGACCTGAAACTCACCAGATAAAGAGAATAAAAGTTAAAACTATTATAATATCCCAAAAATTTAAATATTATTAAATATAATTCGTGTATATTTATTAAATGGTTAAGAATAATAGAGTTAAATAGATGTAAAAAAAAATGGTGAGAGGGAGAATCGAACTCAAGACCTCTAGCAAGAAAGTCCACTCTTCCACCAATTGTGTTAGAGACCATCTTATATTAGAATAGTAGACAGATAAATACTAAATAAAGATACTCGGATCCGGCTCGGACCCTATTCACTCCAAATCGACCCGACCCGTTACCCCTTTATTTTAATCTGATCCAACCGCAGAAGAACGACCTTTGTTCTTCTTCCTTAAACCCCGATGTTTCTCCCCCAAATTACTCATTCACCGTCATCAATCCTCTATCGATTATGCCCCAATAACTCTCGCAATCAATTTCATTCATTCTTCGGTCACTATATATATAGCCTCTCCTATCCAATTTGAGAACCCAACTAGCAAGGAAGCGAGAAGGTGTGGCAGCGGCGGATTCAGCGAGAGACGAGGAGGAAGCGAGGGGGTGTGGCAGCAACGAGTATCAGAGAATCATTCCAATTTGATTTGTTGAAAGTAGTGAATAAATGAGGTGCATCATGTCACAAGCACGAGGGATGGGTTATTTTATATATGTTGCATTTAAATAAAATCGTTTTAAATTTTATGGAAGAAAGTATGGATTGGATCTCCATTTTATCAAATATTTTATTCCCATTTAAAATTTTATTTGAGCTCGAGAATGATTAATTGAAGAAACTATTTATTTTCTACTATTTTGCCTTAGCATCTTACGAATAGGCTCGTGGATTCGTGTCCTATTCGTAAGGTGTGTTAGTAGCATCCCCTAGACTTCTGTGTTTTTAAAAATGGGGCTGTTACAACTATACTACCATTGATTCGTGCACTTGCAGAATATCATCTTAGGATAAAAAAGACATATATGAAAAGGTGGTCAAGTTTTATGGGAGAGAATGAGGAACAGGATAGGGAGGAAGTTGATCCACCAGCTGTGAATGGAAATGGAGAAGGTAATGCTCATGCGAACCTCGTTCGAGATCCTCGTGTCTGATACATTCCTTATGATGAACAAGAGGAGACACCAAAATAGAAAATCTAGGGTTGGAGGTTGACCCTACGATGTTGGAGGTACAACAACCACGAATCGAGTGAAGGTCTTATGAGTTCAAGCCCGGTATCTTAGCCTTAATTGAAAGGAATCCATTTTGTAGGTGACCCACCGAGCGACCATTTGATCATATTTCTCAGTTCCTGCGAAATTGTGGAACCGTAAAGCTGAATGGCATAACTCAGGGGGAGAAGCAAATTCATCTCTTTCCTTTTTCATTGGAAGAAAAGGCTGTCGCATGGTTCAAAAGACAAAGGAATGTTCAAGGATGGGAAAATTTGTTGCACAGTTCTTGGACGAGTACACGCCTCTATCCAAAATCCTCAAACAACGGGAAGCAATTCATCATTTCGCTATACGCGAGGGCGAGGATCTTTATGAAGCATGGGAGCAATACATGCAAATCCTAGACGATTGTCCAAACCATCAAGTGAGCCCCTGCAGACAAATCAATATATTCTATGATGGACTCTCAAATTCACTTAAAGACATGTTAGACGCAGCGGCTAGAAGCTCACTCCTTGAGCTAACACCACGAGAAGCGAGAACTAAACTAGAAAAGATGACTCAAAATCAATCAAGGAGTTTTAAGCTAAAGCTTAGAACAAAAGGGGTACAAAGATTATATGAGGTCAATCCAGATGTCGCTCAAGACGCAAAGCTAAATTTCATTCAGAAGCAGATCAAGGAACTTTGGGGTTGCATTGCGAAAACAACAACATCTATGGAAGCCAGTTCGAAGGCTCATGTCATTGAAATCACCACATCAGCGGAAGCAACCACAAGCCACAAGTGTGATCAGGACCACCACCCCACTTGGCTGTGTCCAGAGAACCAAATGAAAGAAGTGAATTTTGTGGGGCAGAAGCGCTTCAATTGATCAAGGGCATGTTAAGCGAAGGGTGGAAGCCTATAAGCCACCCAACTAGAGGTATCATAGCTAGTCTTCACAATAAGAAGGAAGTAGTAAAGTTGTTGAATGTCGGGATCATCTATGTCATCAACAACAACGAATGGGTCAGCCCTATACAAGTTGTCCCCAGGAAAGGAGGAATTTCCTTAGAGGTTAAAGAGAAGGGGGAGTTAATCGCCACACAACCCATTAAGGGGTGGTGGATGTGTATTGATTACAGTATTGAATGCTACAACCAGAAAAGATCATTTCCTTCTCCCCTTTCTAGACCAAATCCTAGAGAGGCTTGTTAGGCACGCTTATTAATGTTTCCTCAATGGCTACTTAGGGTATCATCAAATAGCCATCGCTCCTCAGGATCAAGATAAAACCACATTTACTGGTCCGCACGGGACATTTTCCAACGAACATTTTCCAATAGGAGAATGCCATTTGACCTATGCAATGCCCCAGCGACCTTCTAGTGATGCATGTACTTAATCTTCTCCGAGCTTATTGAAGACTGCACTGAAGTATTCATGGAGGATTTTTCTGTTTTTGGAAAAAGTTTCAAAACTTGCTCGAGAAATCTAAAGAAAGTGCTCGCCAAATGTCGCGAATCCAAGTTGGCATTGAATTGAGGAAAATGCCATTTCATGGCAAAAGAAGGCATAGTTCTAAGACATAAAGTATCCCATGATGGAATTGAAGTTGATAAAGCGAAGAGCAGCATCATCGCTTACCTTCCACCACCAATTGATGTAAAGGGATTTCACACCTTTCTTGGACATGCAGGGTTCTACAGGCGATTTATCAAGAATTTCAGCAAGATTGTGAAACCCTCATCGACCTGTTATGTAAGGATGTGGATTTCAAATGGACTCCGCAGTGCCAAGAGGCATTAGAGCAGCTTAAGGCAAAACTGATTACTGCGCTAATGATTCAAGCTCCATATTGGTCGCTACCATTTGAGCTAATGTGCGATGCAAGCGACTATGTTGCAGGGGTAGTTCTTGGTCAAAAGAAAGAAGGAAAATTCCATGCAATCTACTATGCCAGTAAAGCCTTCAATGATGCCCAACGGAATTACACAAACACTAAGAAATAATTGTTGACCGTGGTGTAAACTTTTGAGAAATTTCGATAGTATCTAGTAGGAGCTCGCACAACTGTGCATATAGATCATGCGACCATCCAACATCTATTGAGAAATAAGGATACAAAGCCAAGGCTAATCAAATGGGTGTTGTTACTCCAAGAGTTTGATATGGAGGTAAAGGATAGAAGGGGGCAAGACAACCCTGTTGTAGATCACCTTAGTAGACTAAGCGATCGGGAAAAAGGAGAAATCAAAGAAACCTTCCTTGGCGAGAAACTCTTCACAGTCTCCTCATTTAGTAAAGCTCCATGGTTCGCTAACATTGCAAACTACTTGGCAAACGAAACTATTCCGTGTGAATTTGACTATCAGCAGCAAAAGAGGTTTTTGAGCAACGCTTGACACTATTTCTGGGAGGAACCACACCTATCGCATATTGGGAGCAACAAAATGATTCGTCGATGTGTTCCTGAGTGTGAGCAAAAAGAGACGTTGAAAGAATGCCATGGTAGGGTGATAGGAGGGCATTTTTCCTCCAAGAGAACGACCTTCAAAGTTTTATAGAGTGATTTCTATTGACCAACCCTATACTAGGATGCTCAAAAGTTCACTAATAGTTGTGGTGCTTGCCAAAGAATAGGGAATTTGGGAAAGTGAGATGAGATGCCCCAAGGACCCGTATTAGAAGTCGACCTCTTTGATGTTTGGGGTATAGACTTCATGGGACCCTTCCTTAATTTGTTTGGAATTCAATACATTTTAGTTGCTATGGATTATGTGTCAAAATGGGTAGAGGCATCCGCTTTGCCCACAAATGATTCCAAGCAAGACAGCAAGTTTGTGCAAAAGAATATTTTCAGTCATTTCAGATGCCCCAAAGCAATCATTAGTGATGGTGGAACTCACTTCTGAAATTAGTGGTTCACCGCTTTGCTGAGAAATACAATGTTCACCACAAATTTCTGAAGTGAGTTCCACCGCTAACTTCAACTACAAGCCTCCACTATCAAAGTCTTCGTTTGTTTTTTCCATGGCAAGGAAAGGTCTACTCAAAATTATAGGCACCTCTTTGTCTGCCTCTGAAGGTTTTGGTGTGACTTGCTTTGGTGTCCTTCATCCCTAATTTGTTATAAAGTGAGTTGGGGATTAGATTTATGCTCGCTCCAAGGTTACAGAGAGCCTTGTGGGATTCTACACTATTTTCGCCAATGATGCATGGAATCACGTAGCTACTTGGGTGTTTCTTCTTCAGAGGTAGATTGCCTACACACATCATGTTTACATTTTCAACTTCGCATAGCTTTTCAATCTCAGCATGTCGTTTTTTGGTAACAATATCCTTAATAAATTTTTCCAAGGATGGGATATAGGTGATTGCATCTAGAAGTGGGATGCTCACCTCCATCTTCTTGAAGAATTCTAGGAACTTTTTGAATTCATGATCCTCCCTTTTTCTCACTAATCTCTGTGAGTATGGAATTCGCCCTAATGTCTCAATTAGAGTGTTGGTCAACTAAACATGGTCAATGTTTCCTCTTTCGCGCGATTCTGGTGCATGGGCGACACCCTTGCCTTTCTTGCTTAGCTCTGGGGGTTCGGTTTCTATGCTTGAATGATCCACTTCTTCACCACTTTGATCGGTATCTTTGCTTGTGCTTGGCATTTCACGGGGTGGGTACGATTTGGAGTTTCTCATTGTCACAGCCTATACGCTTAAGGCATTGCATTCTTCTTTATCTAATCTCTCAGGTTTTTCTCCATTGTTGCAGGCAAGGGTTTGTAGGGCTGCTTGTCCGCCACTTGTTGTAATTGACGCTCAAAGGCTTGTAGGGCTGCTTTGGAGTTTTTCTGAAACTCTTATTATGTAACCATATTTTTCCTTATGAGATCTTTTAATCATTCGTTTAAGCTTGACATGGGTTGGCAATTCAGCAAGGTTGGTATTGCCCTTGGGTTTGTGGTTGGAATTGGGTTGGAGCTTGGAATTGTTGTTGTTGTTGGTACTAGTTAAGGTATGGAGTTGGTTGTGGTGGCTAGTAGGTTGGCTGTTGGTGTTGGTTTAAAGGAGGTTTGAGGTTTTGTCGGTATTGTTGTGGAGGTGGTTGGTTTTAGGTTGGGTTGAAGTGGTTTTGTTGCGAAGACTAGCCCTAATACCTCTGGTTGGGTGGTTTATAGGCTTCCACCCTTCGCTCAACATACCCTCGATCACTGAAGCACTTCTACCCTCACAAAATTCATTTCTTCCGTTTGGTTCTCTGGACACTGCCGACGGGGTGGTCCTCATCACACTCTTGGCTCATGATTACTTCCACTGATGTGGTGATCTCAGGACATGAGCCTTCGAACTGGCTTCCATAGATAGCTGTTTTTTTCCAATGTGACCCCAAGTTCCCTGATCTACCTCTGTATGAAATCTATCTTTGCGTCTTGATTGACATCTGGACTGACCTCATATAATCCTTGTCCCCCTTATGTTTTGAGCTTTCTGAGCTTTGGCTTAGATCTCGCTCAATTTTGAGCCATCTTTTCTATTTTAGCTCTCGCTTCTCATGGTGTTAGCCCAAGGAGTGAGCTTCCAACCGTTGCATCTAACATGTCTTTAAGCAAATTTGAGAGTTCACCATAGAATATGTGGATTTGTCTGCAGGGGCTTACTTGATGGTTTGGACAGTCATCTAGGAGTTGCTTGTATCACTCCTACGCTTCATAAAGATCCTCGCCCTCGCGTATAGCAAAGTGGTGAATTGCTTCCTATTGTTTGAGGATTTTGGATAGAGGCATGCACTCTTCGAGAAACCTTTGCAGCAAATCTTCTCATCCTTGAATATTCCTTTATCTCTTGAACCATACGACAACTTTTCCTTCCAATAAAAAAGGAAAAAAATGAATTCGCTTCTCCCCCTCAATTACGCCATTCAACTTTACGGTTCCACAATTTCACAGGAACTGAGAAATATGATCATATGGTCACTCGGTGGGTCGCCCAAAAGGATTTGTTTCGATCAAGGCAAAGAGACTGGCTTTGAACTCATTAGACCTTCGCTTGATTCGTGGTTGTTCTACCTCTAACACCGTAGGGTCAATATGTAATCCCAAATTTTCTGCCATTGATGTGTCCTCCTCTTAGTTATATTTCTTGTGCTTCTCTGCCCTATTGTTGCTTCTTCTGTACTGCTTGTCTTGTTATGGCTCCCCAAGGTAAAGCTTACCCTTTCTTAATAAATTAAGTGTTTCTTTTCAAAAGAAAATAATGGAAACATTTTTGTGTAGGACTAAGAAATCTAAGTAGTTTAAATAAATTGGTAGGCTAGTTTCAAATTATGTGTAAAATGCAGTGACCTTTAGAGGTCTGTGAGATCACTACTATTGACTTGCGATCACCCCCCCATAGCCAAATGGAATAAATCCATTCGAACCCAGACCACATTCAAGACATGATTACTAATCTTATGCAAAGAATAATTAATCATTGATTAGCCCTACACATTATACCCTTTAACTTACATTCAAATTTTGCATAAAATTGTACACTCCAGGAATGCTATATGAGATCACTACCCCGTTGACTTGAAATCGCTCCCAAAGTATGATCACATTCAAGACACTGATTACTTACTCTTTGCGAAAAAGATATTATCATTGATTAGCCCCACATTACACTTTTTTAACTCACATTCAAATTACAAAACTTGTACCCTCCGGCCTCCGCTAATGGTTTGAGACCACTACCCCATTAACTTGAAAATTCCCCGATAGAGAAATATAATGAATCTATAGCAAACTTATGGCCACATTCAACACACTAGAATGAATCTATACCAAGCCATTAAGACCTCATTCAAGAAACTGATTACTCATTCTGTGCAAACCATTTAATCATTGATTACTGATACCTTTCAACTCAAAGTCAAACTATGTGTATATTGCAGCCTCCACTAAAGGGACCCCAGACCGCTAACAAAATGCAACAAATCTCATAGAAATCCATATGAAATGATCACAATCAAGAAACATTCAAGAGATTTCAATGACAGTGATTTTTAATTACCGCAGACTCCATATTCACAAGCACGTATGTCAAAATCATTTACAACCCAATCCAAATTCCAAACACACAGTTCAACCAAAAGGGTATTCCTATTCATCAATTAAAATGCGGCAAAATGCAAAAATCAGAAGCTTATGGCAAAGAATATATTCTCAACTCAAAAAGTGCAGTATCTGGGCTCAGTTCCCAAATGCCATCGATAGTGCGAAGAATTATGCCCCACAAACCATTCCACAAACACAATTTAAAAAGGAAAAACAATTAGGAGGAATAGATAGCAGAAAGGACAGCAACAGTGTAAAGTATACTACAAATACTATTCTTGTATTGTGAATAGTTTGATACGTAGAAGGAACATGGATCAAATAGAGTAATGAGTATACCTTTGGCTTTTTGGCTAGCACGGCCAATGGTTGTGGCGAAGAACAAATTGATCAATCAAACCCTAGGGAGAAAAAGGCCACTGACCAAAGAAGGAAATCAGATGCCTGACCTGTCCAGGTTCAATGAATTTGGAGAGTAAAAAAGTGTTGCCGTTTGTGTTTGGCAATACGCAATACCATCCCTGCCAATATTAATGCTGAACAACCACTTTCATCTCTCAAATTTTGAACAATCAATTTGTTTATTAATTTTATTTGAAAATAGATTTGCAGTTATTTTATTTTATAAATTTGATAAATTCTGTATTTAAGTATACTATATTTTCAGTGTACGTTATAACAAATATTTTAATTAGTTAAATTTTTAATATATTTAATTATTTAAATTTAAAACAATAAGAAGTTAACTCTAAAATTTATTTTAATAAGAAATTAATTCTAAACTTTTACAAAGTAATTTAAATATAAATTCTCCTTAAAACAAATACCTTTCCGTTTTCTAAAAAATTACATTAAATATATTATCTGACATTCAGATCTTAATTATTTAGTTAACTACTTAATGTGTTTAACAAAAATGTCATTTTATTAAAAATTAGAGGGTATATTTCGATGGCGAAGGAGGAAAGCTAATAAAGAACTAAACATCTTAATTTCATTAAAATAGAGGGCAATGTCTGGATATAGATGGCGATGTTTATTAATTCAGTAATAAAAAATACCGGATTAATAAACAAGAGTGTTATGCGCCTCGGGCTGTTCGATCTCGTCTTTTCACCGTTTTTTCGTGTTTCGAATCCATTTCTCTCCAATTTGTGGAAAAAGAAATTATTTCATCGATGATTATTTTCTCAATATTGGACATTATTCTTCTTTTTTGATCAAATTAAAGCCAAAATTATAAATGTTAAATATTTTGAATTCATAGAGTTTTGGGGAGAGGGCGATGGTTTTAAAATAGGTTAGGGGCAAAGTTGTCTTTAGGTTGGGCAGTGTCTGGATATTGAGAGCGGTAGTTATTATTACCCTAAAAATATAACATTTTAATTTCATGAGTCTAAATTAAATGAGTAAAATGAAGTTTAAAATTAAGTGATTAATTGCCACTTATTACCACTGAATCAAGAGTAACATCAAATATTTTTTGAAAAATTAAAAATAATTAATTATTAACTTTGTTGATTTTAAAAAAGTTATAACTTAATCATTTAATTCAATCACTTAATAATTTATATTTGAGATTTTTATCTCTATTCAATTTTATCAAATGAATAGTGTAGATATGTGTCTACTCCCTCGAATTCTTAATATAAGCCCTCAAGTT
>MAYD01550383.1:0-12578 GCA_001909325.1 Ruellia speciosa
GTTTGTTGTTACACCATGCGATTCATTTACTTGTGCTTATTCTCTTATGATAGCATTTTGCTGTTACTTACAGGTATCCACCTGGTCATGGAGATGTCTTTCCTTCCTTGAAGAATAGTGGGAAGCTTGATGAATTGATATCTCAGGTATTCTTTGAAGATGTCCATCTCTTTGTGGGGCTTGCAAGTTGCAACTCTAATTGATTTGATTAGACCTACTGATGCTTGATCACTTCATGCCTTCGTCTTTTTTCTTCCTTCAGGGCAAAGAATATGTCTTCGTCGCGAATTCAGATAATTTGGGTGCTGTTGTTGATTTGAGTATCCTTTGTAACTGCTACCTGATTTTTACATATTGCATAGTTGCGCAAATGTTATTCAACTTTGTTTCATTTTAGAATTCAATCAATCTCTGAAAGTTTGTTCTTAATTCAAATATTTTAGAAATTTTGAGTCATCTGATAAAAAATAAGAATGAATATTGCATGGAGGTAAGCCAAAGACTCCATTCCCAGATTTATGTCTCTTTGACACAAATAATTTGCGGCTTACAATTTGTGTTTATGTAGGTCACACCCAAGACACTAGCTGATGTGAAAGGTGGTACCCTGATCTCTTATGAAGGGAAAGTACAGGTATCTTCTTCAAATTAGTTCATTCTTTTTGTACAGTGAATCCTGAATGAGTGTGCTGATGAGTTTATTTATTTATTTTTGTCAGTTGCTTTTTGAAGCTGGTGGGTTTATGATCTACGCTTTCCTACACATGTTATAGTCAAGCATTTTTCTAGCAATTTTGAGATCTAGTTCTTCATAGCTATTATTGTGTGCTATAAGCTCTGGGGTTTTGCTAAGATTAGTGTTTTTCACTGCCTATATATTTACTGTTGTAAGAAGTTTGAAGCCTGTGTTGGGAATTGTTTATAATATTTCATTTATTGTGGTTCCTTTAGACCCCCTGTGGAGGTGATGCATACTATTTTCCAGATTATGTGTAATCCAGCTTAACTCCAAATTACAATAACCACAAGTTGGTTTTGTATGTTAATAATGACCTTTAATTGCTTTGTGTGAATTGTGAAATTAGAATTTCTGTGTCTGTAATTTTGGTTTACATCTCTTAAAACTATTAAATGGTCAATTCTAACGAGTGTAGTTCTTATCTCATCTGTTATCTGGTGCAGCTTCTGGAAATTGCACAAGTTCCTGATCAGCATGTGAGTTTCTAGCTCTTACCGTATCCCTTCTGTTTGCATCATGAATGGCATAATAATGTTAATATGACCAATATACTTGCTACTTTGATGATTGTGCTCTGAATGTGATAGTTTCGTGGTGTTTACTTGCTGGATGTACAGTAAAGATATTTCATAAAGTAGGTTATTGCAAATTATGTCAATATCATTTGTTGACATCGCAAAAGCAAGTGCAAATGCATGGAAATAGTCGAACATTCACGTATAGGTTATTCATCTTGCCCAGATGCCTATATAGAATTACTGGATTAAAATTATTTATTTACATATTTACATTTCTGATTTAAGCATAATAAAATTGGAACTCAGAAGTTGCCTCATTGCAATTACATATGATGATCTATCAACACATTAAAAATCATAAGAGTGGGATCTTTAGCACAGTACAGCATTATAGATGGTGGATAGGTGTGGCTATATTTTCATCTACATTCTTCATTAATTATTTTGCTTCGCTATGTTTCTTATACACTACGTCCTTTTTTTTTTCTTTTTTCTACTTGATACATTATAATTGGTACATTTCCTTTTTTGTTTACTATTAAAAAAATACTATATTTTTTATTCCTATACTAATAAAATACCCCAGTTCTCTATCTTCCTTACATCCCGTACCCTAACCCCATGTATCATCTAAAGCAAAACAGAGGAAGTAGATCATAATGGCAGTTTACATTTTTATTAGAAAATTAATGTCATTTGTGAGATAACAAATCTGTGCACTCAACTCTTGAGCCTGTTTGCTATGTTCTGGTTTTTATCAGCTCCTGATATAATCATCCTACTTTTGGCCTATCCATATAATGGCTGATGTAGATATATTATACTTGATACAGGTCAATGAATTTAAATCAATTGAGAAATTCAAAATTTTCAATACCAACAACTTGTAAGTCATGGAACGACACTCAAGCTACTTTCTTGGTTTTGAATAGTTGCAAGAACTGTGGTCAAGGCTTCACACTTTTACTGCACTAATTCATGCAGGTGGATCAACTTGAAGGCAATTGACAGACTCGTTCAAGCAGATGCCCTGAAAATGGAGATTATTCCCAACCCAAAGGTAGGTGGAAACTATATTTGCTTGAAGGCCATAAACGTAACAACCATTCTAATGTCTGTTTGCTTTCTAGGAAGTGGGTGGTGTCAAAGTTCTTCAGCTTGAGACTGCTGCAGGGGCTGCAATTAGGGTACATAACACCACCTTAAATCATTCTACTTTCATTGTTTTTATGACTGGTCATTCATGTCCCTGAAACTAACCTTTTCTGCCCTTGGCCTCTATTAGTTCTTTGATCATGCCATTGGTGTCAATGTTCCCCGCTCTCGATTCCTTCCTGTTAAGGCATCTTCAGATCTGCTTCTAGTCCAAGTAAGTGCCAAATACCAGACTTGCCTTCTAAAGGAACAATCGTGAATCAACAGTATGCTACTGATGAAAACTGACTAAACCATTTGTTTTCTAGTCTGATCTCTACACTTTGTCTGATGGCTTTGTGACCCGGAACCCCGCAAGGACCAACCCTGCCAATCCTTCTATTGAATTGGGACCTGAATTCAAGAAGGTTGAGATGCATGCTGGCTGTTATTTGCACTAGATTGGTGGATTGGATTTCTGTATCCAAGGATATAATGTTTATGACTTTCTGATGTACAGGTTGCGGACTTCTTGAGTCGGTTCAAGTCTATCCCCAGCATCATTGATCTGGATAGCTTAAAGGTGACAGGTGATGTTTGGTTTGGATCTGGTGTCACTCTCAAGGTACTCTACCACTTAAGCTCAAATTTCTATTTGTCATCCATCACCTTTATCAGCTATGCTTATTTCAACTTTAAAGCCGACATTTTTATTCAGATTCTTCATTTATCTTTGCTATTACTATTCCTTCCAGGGCAAAGTGACCATTACTGCCAAATCTGCCACAAAGCTAGAGATTCCTGATAATGCTGTGATCGAAAACAAGGTGAGAATGCTGAGTTCTTTGGCTGTAAACTTAAATAGAATTTTACAAAACGATGAAATTTTTTCTTACGTGAATTTTTTCAACTCGCATCCAGGATATCAATGGCCCCGAAGATATATAAGTGGCAAGTGCAGCTTCCCATAGTCCGAGGAAGAGTTTCTCGTCGCACTTGAGTTATTCTGATGTGGGTTTAAGAATAAGTGTGAATTCTGGGGTGAAATCGGCTGATTGAACTTTGAAGGCTGTTCAAAGCTTCCTTTTGTATTGAGTTGCATGGTACAACAATTGCCTCTGGTTTGACAATTATTGCCGAAAGGAGAGTTACTGGCTTACTGTATACTTTCAATTTTCATATACTAACTTGTTGCTTGCATTATTATGAATTGTTGGTCAGATCTTATAAAATTTGATCCTTTTTGCTGCAACCTTTTACATAGAAGTTCATTTTGAATTTGAGTTTTTTAGGGATGAGTAAAATTATTCGAGAACTTATAAGTTTTATTTTTATTTTTAGTCTTATTTTATTTTAAAAAAGAGGTGGTTTCGAACTTGTTTAGGATGAGTTGAGTACAGACTCGGCCATTATCTTGCTGAATGCCGATATTGAGCAAGGGTGTGGATATCCTGTCGAAGGTAAAACACTTGCAGCGTCACTGAATTTAATCTGGAGCTTTGAATTGGTCATTTGACCATGTTGATTAATAATGGTTCTAATTTAATACGAGTAAAATAATAATATAGATAAAATCAACGTTCATTAGAAGTTTGTTTAATTCAAAGGGTGGATTGTTGAATTGTTAATAACATTAATTGGTGAATCAAATAATTGTTTTATTTGCGTAATCTATTGCTGAATTTGAATAGAAAATGGTTAAAAATAATTATTTAACCCAACTCATCAATTTAATTGCATTTTTTTAATGCCATTCGAGTCTTGTTTCATTTAAAATTAAATTGTTAAAAATAATGTGTAATTGTCTAATTTATTTGAATGGTGAATGTATACACATATATTAAAAATGTGACCATTTAGCAGAATTTTATCATTAATATAATTACCAAATTATCATTAAATATAAAAATATATTTAATTTAAAAAATGTCGAATCTATAACTATAATGCCCTCACTTTCTAATGGATGTGCAATCCGAATAGTTAGGCTACGTAATTTTGAGCATTGGAAGGTTCCCGGTGATTGTTACAAAGGGCGATGCTACACATCGAGCCCGGATTGAAAACTTGAGAGGGGGATTCTTGGTTGATAATTGGTTCGATGCTTCGGGTGAAACCCCTCCAGTCAAGAATTTTGTTTGCTTGTTCTAGGTATGGAACGATCTCAATGACTAAAGGTTAAGGGTGATCCCATCCAGCATAGGCAGGTGGAAAGTCACTTTCAGCTGCACATCCTTCGTTGAGTAAATCCGTACTAGCTAACAAGGCATTTAAAACACATAACACATAAGGATACGCGTAAGAGTTCCCAATTCTTCATTAGATATTTTCAGGTAAGGAAAACAATAGCATATAATATACATAAGAACAAGTAAACAATTACATACAAACGACAACATTGGAAAATACAAGGCACACGACCACCTAGTCAACAATATTACATACATCATAGAGTCACATAAGATCAGTCAAAGTGCTAAATCTTGTGAAAGAAAATCATAGAATCAACTTAGTTCTCTCGAATCCCCCATGACATGTATGCACTATGTCTGACCTATAGGATCACCTATAAGGAAACAAACACACAAAAGGGATCAACAAAACATTGAGCAAGGGTTCCTCAAAAATAAGAAAAGGTAGAGATGTCAGTAAAATATAAAGGCAGATAAATAAACATAACAATGTGATACCATTACTCAACGCATTAGTCCCATACCTGGTATGCGATTAACATTATATAGAAAATAAATGCTTGTGATGCATGGCTCATAATATACATTTGTCTATCCTAAATGCATCACATGATATGCCTAGAGTGGACTATCCTATGTGGGCATCATTCTGGCCAGCTCCATGTTGTTCCTCTGTTTCTCTCACCGGAGGTAATAACAATATCCAAAATACACCGGCATGGCACCACATGGGGTTACAACCACAGAGTGCACCCTAGTGGCACCACACGGGGCCGCAAGACGCTTAACTACAAATCCACATAAGTTAGGAACACCCACCAAAGCAACCTACATGCAGTTAAAAACTCCCCTGGGGTTTTATAAAGGGTTTGGTGGGTCAGAAAAACTATTTAGCAAGAAACTTATTTGAAAAGAAAAACAAGTTCGTCAGAGGGGTCTTCACAAGTCCCTTTTTCGGAAGTGTCAGAAAACTTTCCCTAAGAGGTTTTAATAAAATTAGCTTTTTGCATACTAAATCAACTGTTCATATATATTGTCTCATCATACCGTAATATCCATTTTCCACAACCATAAAAATCCGCATCTCATATCCCTGTTAATCATAGGTATCAATATCATATAGCACGTTCTCGTACCAAAAAATACCGTTAGAATTGCAACACAGAATCAAATATGTCATGCCAGTAATAAACCATAGAATTGTTAAACCCGCGGCGTGAATTACGCAATAGAATCGGGTTCGCTCTAACCGGCTTCTCGCGGAATCCATCCGTAGTATCAAATACCGCGGCAAAAAATCACGGATGCGAAATAAAAGAGATTTTCAACAATCTCCTCCAAATTTAAACAATAAGATATTAGGATTCCAAAAATGCAAAATAAACCCATTCCCTAGCTCAAAGAGTTGTTGAAACAGGGGCTTGATTTGTTGAAAAACACTAAATTTCAAGTTCCAAGCCTCATAGGAATGAATATTTGCCCAAATTAAAATCTATTGATTGTTATAGAAGCTACACATAGCGAAGAATAACTCACCAAAAGATATAAACCTCTAATTTCCACTGTAACCCCGAGAAAGTAGCCTCCAAACCTAAAGACTTGTTAAACCCGATTTAACTACAACAAACTTTTAACCTTAGTTAACAACTTGATGCTAACCCTAATAAATAATTCTATTTGGATGGATATATAGTACTACATGTGTACAACTGTAACGACCCATCTTTCTTATGGAACCGCCCATAACCCTCTTTGGCAGGCCTGCAGACCAATGTACCCCAACCCCTCTCCAAGAGTCGCCCTGCGGCACACTTCCTTTTGGTAGGTTGTTGACAATGGAATTCGAACTCCCATAAGTCCTTTACCAAGTCAAGTTGCTCAACTGGATACCAAGCTTGACTTGGTAAAGGACTTATGGGAGTTTGAATCCCATTGTCAACAACCTACCAAGAGGAAGTGTGCAACAGGGCGACTCTTGGAGAGGGGTTGGGGTGCATTGGTCTGCAGGCCTGCCAAAGAGGGTTATGGGCGGTTCCATAAGAAAGATGGGTCATTACAAAAAGTGCATTTTTTGTAACGACCAAGAGATCAGAACTCGAACCGCCCATAACCCTTTAGGCAGGCCTGCAGATCAATACACCACAACCCCTCTCCACTGAGACTCTCCCATCTCATGTGGTGGGTTGTTGCCCATGGGATTCGAACTCCCACAAGACTTTTACCAAGTCACACTTGGTATCCAGTTGAGCCTGTAACGCCTCAATTCCCATAAACTGGACACGTTACCGCCACCCCTAACTTATCATGGAATCTAATCCTAAAACCCCACAATAAGCTCGGTTAAAGACTAACAAATGATCTCATTCTATCAGAGTACGCTGGACTTTCCGGAAACCAAGGTCCCCGTACGATCACAGCTCACATGCTTGAATAAAACTGGAAACACATAATGCAATAAAAGTAATAAAAAGTTATTACAGGCGGAAGTATCTGGAGGTACTGTCCCACGCCGAGATTCGGCTATTTAGTACAAGTCGATACGAATATTACATGAGTTCAAAAGCAAAAAGAGAAAGTCTTCACGTCGGTCTTCTCCTGCAACTAAAAGGGTTAGGATGAGGCAATAATACAAAATGATTCACTCGCCCTCACAAAACCCATCAGGCAATAACCTGATCCCCCAAAATCACTGAGTCGGAGATGCATCCTCGCGGCCATCATGCACACCTGAGATGCATAACGAAGCATCATTAGTCGCGAGACTAAGTATGGAAAAGCATACACAACAAGTAAGCGATCCACACAATCATGAGACGTCAATGTAATATATCCAGAAATATTAGCCTTGAGTCAAGTTAAAATTATGCAACAGGCATAAGTTCATAAAACATGCGATGCGATGCAATGCATAACTTTAAAACAGCTAAGCAATGAGCAGCATAAAATCATGGCTTTGAAATCATGCGACAAGCAACACACAGATCTCTTGTCCATCTTGAAGATCAAGTGCTATACGTATTTATAATTGGAACTGCTAGCCAAATTATACGTATAGTTAACATAGGCCTCCACACGCACCACTCGCGGCACAACTCAGGACACCATCAACGTGTGCAATGCGGACAGCACCCACTTAGCGTGCTTCACGAGTACGGGAATACAGATGTGTAAAGAGTGGAATCATCATGCATTTGCATACCGCAGTCTAGGACAGATGGAATCACCCAATCTTTATGTCCAGACTGAGGTAGCATCAACAGGGATGAGAGGGAACTAGCTTCATTAGTTCACACTCTCACACTGCTCTTAAATCACCAGCAAACCTCATGTAAGGGGAGCTACCCCCGATGAGTAGAACAGAAAATCATAAGGGACTTACAAATTGCCCAAAGCTTAAGGCGATCAACCCGAAGCTTAATCCACTCAATGTTTCACTTTATGTTCTTACATCTTTTAGGGATGCAATAATAGTTGATTAATCATCATTGGGTTTTCACTTGAATGTGCCAAGACCAATGTGGCCGGCTTAATAACTTGCATGCGATACCGGTTTACAGAATAATGTGTCTTATGCAAATGTCAAGTAAAACACGGAAGGCACATAACAACTCATAACAACATCACAAAAGATTCATATAGAAATAAAAGGCATGTAGAATAAATAAATTCATGACATGCACCTTATTTAAATTTACCCGACCGAATGATATTCGGTACTTCAATAATTAAGTGGGACTTATGGTTGTCTTCTGAGACTCTACTGGAACAGCAACATGATCAACATTCTATTGGCTGCTAGAGTCGGGTTCGGGTTAACCTATGAGGCGAAATAACCTATTTAATTATCCGATCCATTTAGTCGAAAAGATTTAGACAAATTAAACATTATCTAGGATAATTAATTAAAATGGATTAAGGAATAAATTCTTAAGTCCAAGCCCAATTGTCAAAGCCCAAATTAAATTCTTTCCTTGGAATTTAATTTAATATCACAAAGCCCACTAGGCCCAAACCAAAGTTTCTTGCAAGCCCATAGTCCAAGTCCAACCATGGAAGTCTTGCATAGTGGTATCACATCATCCCCCACTATCTATTTTTTTTAAATCAAGAATTCTTGTAGTGATGTCAAGTCAATTGCCACTATCCCAATTTTATATTGTTTCCTTGAGTTAGTGGGGAATCTCATGATTTCCCACTAACTCTAACAACTCTTGGACTTCTATCCATCAACTTTATGGATCAAAACACACTAAACTCAAGAACACTTTGAAGATCATCTTGAAGATTGTTTGAATGTTGGGATGAACACTAAGAACATGTCCAAGAACATTAAAAGTCCTTAAGTCCGAAAAACCCATTTTAACATCAAAACTCCCCTCACCACACTGCTGTCGGCTGTTTACTGTCATTTAATCAATTTTTACAATTCAAATCCATCACCCCCGACTGTTTATATTCACAACAAACTGAAACTTCATTCTGTCCAAAATCAAAATCCGGGGGCTGTGTCGAACATGCATTCGGTCTATTTGATTTGTAAGCATCAATTGAAGCATTTCAATACCAAAATCACCAAGTCCAATTTCATCAACACGGCTGGATAGTGGCTGCTTCGGTCTCACAAACAAAAATTCAAGTGTAATGCATGTTGAATCTGAACCATAAATCGAACTCACCTTGATATGGGGATTCAGATTCTGTAAGCGGATTCCAATTTAAAGCAAGAACAAAGGAGTAATCGGCAGAAACTTTCTCGAAACTGTGAGGGTTTTAAATTTTCTAGAGAGAGTGAGCTGAAGGTTGAAGAAGATGGAAGAATGAATGAAATGGTTCTAAGTGTCCTCTATTTATAGTGGAAGACATGCCACTTATGAAATGGCCTTCCATTCCGCGACTTCATGTCATTAAATGGAATGGCATTATAATTTGTATCCATTCCCGCATCATTATGATTCTACCAACCTGCCAAGTTCAAATCACCACCATTTCTGCGTCTTTGAGCACCATGCAGAAGGTTGTCAATAACCATGCATAAGTTGACAGAATTTCGCGACATCACGCTCAAATTCTGCGTCTCTCGCCCGAATTCCGCAACTTCTATCCATTTCTGCGACTTCAAGGTCGCGGAAGTTGCATGCCTGCTTGAATTTGCCTTGCATAATTCAATTTGCCAATTCTGTCATCTTTCTGATTTCCGAGTCATCATTCTTTTCCGCGATTTTCAATGTTACGGAAATCCCCAAGTCCCGGAAAAACACCCAAGGTCGCTGAAATGTTGCTGTAAATGCCTAAGTCTGATTCTGATTTCTGTCTTGTTCCCATTTTGATCAGTTTCTGAATATTTCAAAGTTGTCATGAAGGATCTGGGCATCTGCATGTGTATACCAAGTGGCTTACATGCAATTTTTCTAACTGTCGCCCCCTAGGAATATTTATTTCGTCGCGTATAAATATTCCAAATCTTTATTGGGCCTCCAGATAATCAATTGGGCCGGTTGGCCAACTTGGGCCCAATCAATTATCCGACTCAAAATGTATTGACAGGTTTCTTCTGATCAAAAGGTCATTATTTAAATTTTTCGCATCTTATAAATTAATTATTTCTTATAATTAACTTCGCGAAAAATTTTCACTCATTTCTGAAGGTCGTAACTCGGGATGTTACAACAACAACTTATCTGAAGAAAATGAACCCTATATATTCTTATTTCTTCATAGTGAAAGTTCCCTACAAAGTCACCCTCTTCACCTTCAAGCTTCTTCAAATGAGGAGCTTGTTCATTCGACACTATGAAGTGTTTAATTGCTAGACTTGGATGAAAGAGACATGTTGCAAATGAGGTGTGGAGAGTGAAAAATCTTATTTCGATTTAAAAAACAAGTTGAGCCGGGTTCATATAATTGGATTATGTGGGTCATTTACAGCGACAATAATAATGATAATAATGATAAAGATAATACATTCACGCAACTATGCTTTCTGGGCCCACTATACCAAATTGTGCCCAACCATTTTTACTACCACGATGAGAATGAAAAATCGACTTCGATAAAAGAAACTTACAAATTGTCCAACAAATGGTAACAACCGAACACCATGAAAAATTGGCTCTAGATAAACACTGATTAAAGTTTTGATTGGACTATTATGTAATTTTCATCTTCATAATCACTATACCCAAATTTCATAAAAAACCTTACCATAAATGACGTGGCAGGAAGCCAAAATCATTTCGGACATGGAAACGAACTAGAAAGGAAAATATAGTCTTGGCTTTCGGGAGTGACGGGCTAAATCAACATAGATCTTACCTTAGAGGGATTTAACCAATAATAATATTGTACGTGGGAGGGGATTTAATTAAAAGATATTTCCAAAAAAATAAAATAAAAACACAATAAAGAAGGGATGAAGAAACAAATGAAAAATGAAAGGGTATTCAATCCACAAATTAAAGTCATAGCTAGTGAACATTTATTAAACCAATCAAACTCCTTAAAAATGCTCCAAGACGTAAAGCAAGTCTCACAAAGTAAAGAGTTGAGAGGTATGGAGTCGTCAACAAGAGCTTATTATAATTATTATGCATGAAACCCTAGCTACTTAATCCAAACAATTGAGAGCACCCTTGATCTTTTGAATTGTCGAGCTTATCAAAGCATGCACAGTGGCCACAGACTCCATATTCAGCTGCTTTGTCAATGTGTTATGGCACACTAATATCTGAAACGCAACTGTCAGGAGTGAACCGCCGGTTGAGGAGCTGGCGTTGGAGCTGCTTGATGAAGCCCCTCCAATGCCTCTCTCACTGCGCCCATCGCTAGAGATCACATATCCCGATGGAAGGATAGGTACTTTCCATGTGTCCTCTCCATTCACAACTGAGATGATAGATGTTAGGTCCATTGGAGCGTACACTATCATTGATCCTAGACTGTCAATGCTGCTCTCTTGAAGCATCAGCATGTTGTTCTCTTTCGGGATGAAAGGCTGCAGTAAACATCAATTATCAGATTCTCAGGGGGGACCCAAAATTATAGATAATTAGAAAATCCGCCACACTAATTATACGCAACGGCTAGCCTGCCTTGGTTGGACAACTATTGTTTTTTTTATAAAAATATACGAGGAAAATTGAACTCTCAGTCTGAGATTATGAAAGGTAAGTCATTTTGGTTACTCCTATTTCCCTTTTTGTCCAACAACACTGACATTGTTGAAACTTTCAACAGCGAGCACAGCTAACATTGTTGAAACTTTCAACAACGGCTAACCCTACTGCGCAATAATTATCAACTACACCATCCCCACTGATAAATATGGAAATCAATTTAAATACTCCTTCAGAAAAAAAAAGGAAGGATGGATGAGCAGAAAACCTAGTGGTTTCAATTCTACGTACACAACCTAATTAATTAATGATGTTTCTGCTGAGAAGCTGTGTTAAAATATCATGTACTCCGATCCATATTAGGAAAAGATGCTCATTATCATACAAATTGCAAAATATAATAAAATATGTGAGAAATGTATATATTGGTCTGCAGTGCTAAAAAAGAAAAGAAAAGAAAAAGAAATTAACATTTAAGGCTGTTGTCGGGATTGAGGCAAGCCAAGTTGACTAGCCTCATAGCCTCTCTAATTTAGGGTGATTTGAATCCCTACCTGTCTATATTCTTTTCCTTTATTCTCTTTTATAATTTATGGTTTGTATACCCACACCTATGCTTATATAAAAAAAAATTTAAGGATGTTGACTAATTTCAATTCTTCAAGTCCATGACTTCATTCTAACTTTCCCTTCTTTAACGCTTTAGTTCAATAGAAACAACTTCAACTTTCAATTTGTCAGAAACTAAATATATATACGAGAGGCTTTAATGGGCAGATTGGTGTATGACAGTATGAGGTGTAATTTTGCCCAAATTAAGAAGGGTTTTTTTAGCCTTTAACGAATCAATAGTTGAATAGTTATGGGATTTTTTTTTAACTTC
>MAYD01550451.1:0-11552 GCA_001909325.1 Ruellia speciosa
TGTCCCTACCTCTTTATAAATTCAAAATTTAAATTCATTTCATTCATTCAATCCTCTGAACTTCATTGTCTTTTTTCTCTAGATTTCTTCAATAAAAAGCACAGAGAAGCATGTTGCAGCAAGGACCAGGGCGCTGGAAGAGACTCATGGCTCTAGAGGTACGCAAAATAATTCAAATAGCGGAAAAAAGGGGCTGATTCATGTAAACAACATGAATCGACCCCGGGCGCACGACAGATCGAGGTGCGTGCCCAAACTCAGGGTTGGGCGCATCGCGGCCTGGATGTGCGCCTAACGGTTGGGTTGGGCGCCATACGCCCACCCTTAAGGGTGGGCACATGGCGCCCCGGCCGTGCGCAACACATGTGCCTCGGGCCATGCATACGGGGACCGGCGTTCAAGTTATGCATATTTTTTTCCATTTTTTTTACGATGTGATGCCATATATTGTCTTCATGTATTCAATGTGTTGTCATTTTGCATAATTTTGACATCTTTTGTTGTGTCATTGTATGAATGTGGAGATATTTATCATTGTTGTATTGAATTGTAGGCGACGAGGGGCTGGGAGAAGAGGGCAAGGGTGGGCGGGAGTAGTTCGCGGGCGTCACATTCGAGTAGGCAGCTCCCCATGGCCTCCGCCCGAACGGAGAGGGAGGAGGCACAGGCAGCGACAATGGTTGAAGAGGTGGCCGAGCAGCCGATAGGGGGGTTGCGGCGATGGACGTGGAGGAGTAAGAGGACACAGGGGTGGATACAGAGTCCTCAGACGAGTTTCCCCAGCAAGGATCCACCGGTCCCGATGCATGACGGTGGGGCGAGACAACGGTGGGAGGTGGGCGGCGATCGGCTCAACTTCAGGGATGTGCATGAACCTTATAAGTCGTAAATTTCTTTTCAATGTAATTTGATTTAATTTTGACATGAACTTCTTGATTCAGGTACGAGCTGGAGGTCCCGGGGGGATTAGAGCTGGTTGGTTACTCGTGCAGTGCTGGGTGGGCCGATCGATGGGACAGTGATCCCGAGTTTCTTGGGTCACGTAGTGCACACATGTGGTCAAGGGAGATGCGAGGATTCTTAAGCTGCAGAACAGGGCGACAGTGTGCCAGAAGCTGGTGGTGGTGTGGCATGGTGTGTCGGCGGAGGCACGAGTGATGGTAGACGAGTCCGGGTTGGCACACCTCTCAGGCCTGATGTTTGGGCATATTGACCATTCGATGGTGTGCGTGTTCGTGAAGTGGTGGCAGCCAGACAAGAAATCCGTTCCACATGCCGTTCAAGAAGATGACGATCATGCTACATGACGTGTGGCATATTTTGCGCATGCTAGTGGACGTCAATGTGGTGAGTGCAGACCCCGACCCGGCGTAGCTGCAGACATTGGCCCAGTTGACACTAGAGGTGACGAAGGAGCAGCTGCACGAGGAGCATTGGTTGGAAGGAGGAGCTTTCACCGAGTCCGTACAGCGCAGTGCATCACGGATCAGGTGCCGGAGACCTAATCCATCGGTTGGGTATGGATGACGCTGGCTACCACCTTGTTTGTCGAAAATAGTGGGAACCGAATACGTCCGGCATGCACGCATGAGGTGCAGGATGGCGCGGGGGGAGTGGTGGGGTATTTGTGGGGGTCTGCCGCGCTGACGTATATATACCGCCACCTGGGGATTGCGAGGAGGGGGGATTGTCAGGGTCTTGCTGGCTGCCTGACACTGCTGCAAGCATGGATATACGAGTACTTCCCTCATTTTCGCCCGGAGCCCACGAGGATAGAGGTGGGCCCTGATGCCCCACACACGAGCATGTGGCTAGTCCGGGCGGAGGACCAAGTGAAGGTGCGCTTGCAGACACTGTGCGTGGAGCTGGTGACCAACTCAATATGTATGCTATTTTTAATTGTCCACCTATCTTGTATATCCTTGTGCTGAGGGTGGCTTTTCTGCAAGCGTACGGATCAGGGGTAGTACAACTTCAGAGTTTATCCTCTTTTACTGGTGAGTCCCAGGTCGAACACGAGGAATGATTGAGTGAGTGCTAACCAATTGTCAGATTGAGAGTTAGGAATTTGTGCCTAGAAATTATCTTGAAAAGTACTCGCTGGATAGCGAGGAGGATGATGTGGAAGTGAAAGATTGATGTATGCAAGTGAAGTAACTCCCCAAATAATTCTTAGGTTCATAGAGTGAAGAAGTGAAATGCAAACCTCGCTGATTTCCCTTCGCTCTCGCTTAAGGTCCCTGCCAGCTCTCGCTACACATTTGGACGAGATCTCAAATACGACTACTTTAGTGTCTTCGCTTGTCTCCCCTAATAGATAGGTGTTTGCTCGCATCTACACGTAGATGATCCTGATGCCAAGTTCCAAATCTCTCTGTGAACTAGCATGTGTTAAATGAGCCTTGAAGTTCGTGGCAATAGGGAGCAAGTCCTGCACCACCTCCATCCAAAATTCCAGAGCTACATTTCGTCCCCATACCACCGCATACACTTTAGGGCGTTGTCAACCCCCTCTCAGTAAATTAGCTCGTACAGGACCCTGTGCATCGCCAATTCACCAGCCAAGCACCGCCTCACCACCTTTCAATGCACCATGCTGCCGAACACAGAATTAGATACGACCCAGAACCTACAGTTGCTGTTGGCGCACATATTGACCACTCCTGTGACATACGGGCGAATCATCTAGGGGATCATGTCGATATACGGTAGTGACTTAGGATCGACACTGACACTTGACCCTGCAAAAAATCACACCAGCTTGTATTAATTACGGACGTAACAGTGACCGTCGCCATCGGGATGAAAGATTATTCCATACCAGTTGTAGCTGTTACATTTGTGTTGGTCGTGGCAGTCTCGCTCATGGACGACTGAGAGCTATGGCCCCATCCGTATGAACTTTTGTTGTGCCTTCCATGCTAATTGCCTCCACGCCTGTACTCCCACTTGCTCTTCTCCCGCCGCATGGATGTATTCCCTTTCAGTCGCCCTCGCACGTTCGCCTTCACCTCCGGTTCACCATACCCGACAGCTTATGGGTTGAGTTTCTGGTGGACCATAAAGGCAACTTGGCGTATGACAATTGGGTCGCTACTGTTCACCTGCATAATTACAGTGCTTGTCTTCCCAAGAAGTAGTTCGAAAGGACACATACGCATAATACAAATCATACTAATGTGCATACCTACTTCACTAGCTTACGCCAGAATCGTTGGTCATCCGTCTTGGTGGCCATCTCAGGCTCCCAGGATCCTACAGCTTGCGTGTCGTACTTCAGCCGGCCTTAGAATGCGTGGACGCATGCAACAGATATTGGGTTCTTAGAGTCCATCACCGCCTTCAGCTCACAAGCACATGGGAGGCCATGTGTCTGCCTAATCACACATCCACATCTCTCATGCACATCCTCGTTGATCGTCTTCAATCACATCAACTCGTCCTCGATCAGACCCAGACAGTAGTTGCTCACCTTGCGGGCCAAATACGTGAAAGCCATACATAGATATTGCGCTTTAACACATCGTCGTGACTCCTCTAGCGTATACCTGCCCGCACAAGGAACATTATAGATGGATTTAACATAAAAATACTATGAACTGTGGAAATAATAATAAACGTTTTCATCATATCGGATATCCATGAATTGGGATGCTATGTCCTTATCCACCTTCGTCCACACTATATCTAGAGCACCGGTGGGCGAGTTTAGCCACTGCTTCAGCTGGTTGAGTGCACTCTCAACTCTACATGTTGTAGTGTTGCTGAAGTGTAGAACTTCTCCTTATGCACCAACCACGTACCACGTACATACTCCATGAACTGTAGGAAACTATGATGGTACTTATGGTCCGTGGCGTCCACGACAGCCTATTATGCATCCATCTTGTTGGCTTCTTGTATATCTCTGAAGGCTCCGTGTGTGAAGGCAGCAGCCATTGATTTCTATTTCCCACTGAACATGTACACCCTGTCCTCCCCGTCCTTGTAGATGTGCCATGTACACTGGAGGTGGGCGGACTGTGGAAATAACTCTCATATCGGATATATCAGCCCCAGCTCATGATTAGTGACAATAGCCGATGATCTCAAAAAGGGGCATCTGATATCGGATTGTCTTGTACGTGAAGTCCATGCCGATTACTTAGTGGTACGCATGCAGTAGCTTCACCCCCTTTGGATGCGCCATGACGACGTGTGTCAATTTTCCGGTTTCAGGATCAACCTCCTCCCAATGCACGTAATTGCTGGCCATCGCTAGATGGAATAACTGGGCCACCACATCTCTCCCCTCGAAGTTTTCCTTGCGCATCTGTGCCCTGTAGTTGTAGATGTGGCGCCAAGTAGCATTTTCTTTGGGGTACTGCTCCACGATTGCTGCACAATAGCACACGGCCTCGCCTAGGTGGACATCATTTCCTGCACAACCCTCTTTGCATCCTGACTTAGGCCGCTCATCTGGAGATATCCCTTCTGATACACCAACGCGTGGTTGTGCATCCTCGCTTCTGCACCCTCTACCACGCGGATCCCCCAAGTACCCTTCACCCTATGTTGAATGATTTCTTTAAAAGGGCATTGGCACGCTTTCGTTTTCTTCATCGAGCGAGCGTCATCGTCCCTGACAACCCCCCCTATACCGTTGCCCTCTTGCACAACGCAACAATTTTTTCCTCCCATCTTTCTTGTGGGTAGAGATCACCAACTCGAATCCAAATGTAATTGCCAAGGCTTTCGCCCACCCTATCGCTTCAGTATCATTTGAAAATTTCTCCGTCGTCTCGAATGCTGCCCCATAATCCACCCCATCTCCACCGAACTCCTTCAATAGAACCTGCAACATTACAAATACAATATTAATAACTCTTAGATGCAATTTTAATGTGATGTTTTTTAAAAAAAAAACCTAAAAAAATTGGATACTCGTCGGTCCAATACACTGAGTGCGTGGAGCTGGGCCCACAGCGCCATGTGCATGGGTTAGGCACATGCGCCTGGGTGCCTGTTCAGGGGCACCAAGCATTGTGTCCTCAAGGGAGGCGCATACGGTCAGGCCCATGGCGCCTGCTCGCTACACCGGACGTATGGTGTGGGGTGCACACCCCCTCATGCGTCCTGTCCCGGGATCGGACACGATCTCCGTGTGCCCAGACCATGCATCGTGCACACAGTCTCATGTGCTTCGTGCTGGGCAGCGCACCAATCGCATTTTTCAGCATTTTTTTACTCAACTTTTACCTATTCTCTGGAAAACTCATCGCTATTGGATATTTTTCTACTTCCTTGATCGAAAAAATGTAATTTCTGTAAATTTTGAAGAGATTGGAAGGAAAGAGAGTCAGAGAAAGTGAATGGAGAGTGACGGGGGTAATATAAGGGCCAAGGGCATTTTCGTCCAGGAGGGTCGACACCTGGATAAAGGAAGGCGACGTTTATTAATCTAGATATTTTTGTTTTTCTTTTTTTTTTCAATACTTGGTATTTCATATTTTTATCATGATTTAGATGTATTTATGACATTTCATTTTTGTTTCAATTTGATAAGTTTTTGTAATACCCTGTCAAAATCAATTAGGACAATTACTGCCGTACCAATCAAGCATCTCGAAAACTATTAGGACACCATGCTAACCAAATATGCATCCAAAAAATGTCAAGAAAGTGAAAATATAGCACAACTACACCCGACAAACCAACGACATAGAGGAACCTAATGCCTTGCCAAAAACTAGGCAGCTAGTCAATGTTTGGATGGATTTAAAGTTGAATTTTTTAGTATAATGCTGCGAATATTTGAACGTTTTTTTGTTTTTGAGCCAATTTGGGTATTATACAAAGTTTCGTTGTGTTTTAGTTCATTTGATGTGTGTTTTAAGTAGGCGGAAATGAAAAGTGCGAGTTTTCACATGAAGAGTCTGTCGATGTTGCGCACAAGGACCAATTCCACGGATCAGGTAAATGAAGATCAAAACCAGAAACCCACAGTATTCAGTAGAGGAATCCATTTCTACGGTCCAATATGTGGATCAACTAGAGATGCCTTCGATGAGAGGCTTACGGTAACCATTTCAATGGGTGCAATACCGCTGGTGTGCATGATTTTAGGCCCAAACTGCTTGTTTTGGCCCAGCAGTCTTAGGGAGTGTTTAAAAAGACTAAGGTTGCGAAAGGGAGTGCTTAAAACAACCAAAACCCGTTGGCCTAGGCCGCTTGCCTAGATTGGCAGTTTACGCTAGCTGGCCAGTTGTAGCAAGCAACGCCCTTTAGGGTGCTAGCCAAGGCCGCTCACGCACGCAGGAGGTTCTCACATGTGGCCACATCGAACAGAGGCCTCGACACCATGTTTATTTTTTTGCATAACGTTAGTGTAATGCCCCGAATTTCTCCGGTGCGCCACGCCGTACTGATTAGCCTAGACTAGTGGTACCTAATCTGGGATCCTCAGTATAAGGCAGGTAAAACACATAAGTTCATTAGCCATTACACAAATACTGAATCTCAAACAAAGTGAACAGAAGCCCATAATTGAAAAGTCACAACATACGAGTCACAATACAATAATTCTCAACTGATAACGATCACTAATATACAATGAAGCTAAATGCAAAGTCTGCTCAACCCAAAAATCTCCAACATGCCTCTAGCCACGTCTATTACGATCACCTAAAAGGAATAACACTTGGGGATTAGCAAAAGCTGAGCAAGGGGTTCCCCGTAAGCGAAAGCCTCTTTCAAAATGAACGAAGAAATAAAACAAGGTTTTCCCCTTTTTAAAACTCAAGCTGATGCAGAACAAGTAACACGTCACAAAGCTCAACAAGGATGTATAACGTAACTAACAACAAATAAACAATAGCAGAATATAAGGAAAACAACACCGTTAATTGACTCACCTGTCCCATACCAGGCGTTCCATTAAGAGTTAGTAATGTAATGTCTGTGATGCATGAAACCTAGCATACACCTATCTATCTTAAATGCAACATATAGTATGTCTAGTGCGCATCCTTCATGGACAGTAGTAAGGTCAACTCCAGGAAACACCCATGGCATCCCACGCAGGCAACTACCTGGCTTCCTTGGACAATAGTAAGGCCAACTCCAGTAAAATGCCCCAGGCATCCCAACACAGTGGGAACACCTGGCTTTTCAGGCCAATCATGCCAAAACATAACCAATATCATATTAATCATAATCAAATCACACCCCTTGATCTTGCTATCATCTCGCCGAGTAAAATACTACCATGTCATAATGTCAATACCCATGCTCAACCTAACAGGGCCCAATCATCAACACACCCCTTGGGGTTTTCAAAATCTAAATCACCACAATGGCCCATAGGGCCAAATCACGAGTTCAACACAACACGTGGCCAATCGGGCCAAAACCTCATTATCAAATCATACCGGCCAAACGGGCCAAAACACAAACCCGAACAACGTGGCTACGTGGCCAATCCAAATATCAATAACACATCCCGAAGGCCAAACGAGCCAAAGATCATTTCATAACTCGACACGGCCAAACGGGCCTAAGATTGTAACACACACTGTGGTCAAATGGCCAAATAACTTTTTAATCGATCAGTCAATCATCTAAATACTCATTTCTTCCAAAGCTGCGTACTCAAATAATTCAATCCACGCACTGTATCAATAAATGCTCGTCGAGTATCGATAATATCACAAGTCAATGCTAATGTCAGATGATATCAACCTATCACTATCTAAATTATAAATCGAGCGCGCGAATATATAAAAAGAGGCTAAGTCATACTCAATCATATACCACCCAAAAGTCCTCTGCCATACCCACGGTATTGGCTATGAAAGCACCCACCGCGGTCCAAAACCACGGACACACTCTGACTCGCAAACTCCCAGTTATCCGCGGTATCCAGCCGCGGTATTCAATACCGCGGCCAAAATCGTGATGTCCAAACAGACCCAAATTCAACGAAACTTTCCAAATTTAAACAACATTCAAAAAGCTTCCCAAAAACGTAAAAACCACCCCTTGCCTGATTCTATAGCTTTGTTGAATTCATACACCAAGTTGTTGAAAATCCTAGTCTCCTTGAATGAACCAGCCAAATTTCGAAGCTCCTACAGAATTAAATATTCAACCAAATTAGAAACTAAAAGCACTTCTAGAAACTTCACACCATGAAGAACAACTTACCAGAAGACACCACATCCAAAATATCAACAAAATCGATCGAAAACAAGCCCACAAGACAAACACTTGAGAATCTGTCACAAAGTTTCCAGAATTTTTAGCCAACTTCCCACACGATTTTCACCATCAAGAAAGCTTCAAACACAAAATCCAAACCATGTATATTGAAGTACTAAATATGAGCTTCAACTTACGAGATGATTTCTACACCATTTTTCTCCTGGATTGTGGAGCTTCATTTGGTACCCACATGATTAGGGACCGCAGTTTTGGACCTGCGATCATGAAAACTGCGGACGCCAAAAGGTGGTGACCCGACTACTTTTGGCAACCTTAACCTTGCTGAACCCTTATTCATCACTTATTCACTTCCTTCACACTGCAGAAAGGTCTGGAGAAGGGAAGGAGAAGCTTGGAGGTCACATTGAACAACCAAGTAGGTGACTTTAGGTGGATTTTTCTATAAGAAGGAAAGGGATTCAATTTTTCTATCCAATTTGAGTCGGCATACCATTTCCTAAACTCTTTACATTTCTCGTCCTCGCGACAAAGGCGCTGAATCACAGAACGTCTGAACAAGGGTCAAAGTTCCAAATTTCCAGGGGTATTACTGTTAGGGATATCAAATGAATTCTGATTGACCCAACAAAACTTTTTGAAAAGCTCTACAGTCTACTATATATTTATGTTTTTTTTTGTATTTTTGTTTTTAATGAGACATTATCATTTTGGTTTTGATTAATATTTATTATTTTTTTTTCCAAATATAGATTTATTGGTGTAGACTCCAATGTGTTTTTTGGTTCACCGCAATGTTCATGTTTAGTGTCCTGATGAAGGCATGCTTGATTCTAGCACATTTAGGTTGTGTGATTGTGATATTTATTTATAATTGGATGTTTGTTGTATTTTGGGTTAATGCCATTGGTTTGGAATTAGGTTTTGGTCATGGATGCCATTACTAGGAGCTTTAAAACAACCAAAACCCGCTGGCCTAGGCCGCTTGCCTAGATTGGCAGTTTACACTAGCTGGCCAGCTGTAGCAAGCAATGCCCTTTAGGGTGCTAGCCAAGGCCGCTCACGTACGCAAGCGGTTCTCACATGTGGCCACATCGAACAGAGGCGTCGACACCATGTTTATTTTTTTGCATAACGTTAGTGTAACGCCCCGAATTTCTCCGGTGCGCCACGCCGTACTGATTAGCCTAGACTAGTGACAGCTAATCTGGGATCCTCAGTACAAGGCAGGTAAAACACATAAGTTCATTAGCCATTACACAAATCATGAATCTCAAACAAAGTAAACCCGTATACGCATTGGGTATGGCAGATTCAACTATTTTTCGGGTTGGGGTCTGGTATGAGTAGTGGGTTTTCTTTTCGGCTCGGGTATCGCGTATGCGCTAACTTGGCCATACCCGACCCATTGACACCCCTACTGACATCATGCTTGCGGCCTCAACAACCACCACGTGATTCGACCAACTAGACACGACACTCAATGGCATTCAAATGCCACCAGTCATACTCCACAAGTACAATCAGAATACAGTGTATAACACAATACTGAAACTTATCATAATAGAGTCATCCTTGGTATAACATCCCATAGAAAAACTCAAAAGATACAAGAAGTAAGAAAATATTACTTTCTTAAAAAATCCTACTTTTTGCCTTGGCCAAACATGGCCCTAACCTTCTTCGAAAATTATGAAAATATTCACGTAAGATATAATTATAATAAAGAGGCATCATGCCAAATCTCATGTCAAAACTTCTATTGGAAGGTCATTAATTCGAAAGGCCACTTTTTAAAAATAAGTTAAATAATAATCAACAATGCTATAATATCTTTAAACAAACTCTTCTATATCTTCTTACACTTCCTATCTACCAAATCTTTAGTTTAAATAGGCTTGCTAATGCCACATAATGGCTCGTGTTCAATAACAACGGTTTCACAATTTTTAATTTAAAATCAAGATCACATATGTAATTTAATCACAACTCTTAGTAGCATAAGAAAATACTCAACGTTGCATACCAAGGTGATAACACCTAAAACACAACTAAGTTCTCCTCACACTCATTACTAAAATTCACATTAAACATCTTGTAGTAAACCAGTTCAAGTTGTCTCTAATCCAATTAACTTATGTTCACAATTTAAATCTAAAAAAATACAGCTAATGTAAAGGTTAAGCCTCAAGTGTCATAAACCACAAACCCGAAATGGCAATGAAATAAAAGGGCAATAGCAGTTTCAAATAATGCCCCAAGTTGTGTAGCAGGTTGATGTTTTTAAACAACTTTGTAGCTAAAGCCTGCCTGGTTGGAATATTAGGCTGAAGGTCTGGTGAATTCTATTTATACCCCCTTTCTAGGGTTAGGGAGAGGATCCTCATTTTTGTTATTTTCGTGCAGCCATCTTTTCTTTGGAGGAGCACTCGGGTAGTGGGGAGAATCGTGATACACACAAGGACTAATTCGGGGGTCAATCTACAATGCCTAAGAAATTTCAGGGGTTGAACATCAACGATTAAGGTAAGGCTTTAAATTTTTGTACCAAATTTTATAGTCTAGTTTTTGACAGATTTTTAGGACTACGATTTTTGTGTTTCTATGATTTAACCTTTTTGAATATGTGAATGAGCCTTATATTTTTAGAAATCTCGTTCCTTTAGCTTTTTGATGACATGTGTTTAATCATTTTTGGACTTCGTTTGTCTTGTCAATTTTTTCATCGAAATTCATGTCACTATGAATCCGCCTGCACGATGACAGTTTGTTTGAAGGCATTTTTGAATTCCTTCGTGGGATGATAAATGTGTGCTTCGGCATGCCGATTATGTGGGATGACATACATCCGAAAAGTGTGATCTATTGGTTGCTAAATTAAATGTTGTCCCCTAGGATAGGGATGAATTTTGTGGTTACTTGCTTAAGTATGCCTGTAGATCTTTGAAAGCAAATAGAAACCCTAGAAGTCTGCGTAATCCCGAGGACAGGATTAACCCGAGTGGGGGAGATTGTAATACCCCGTATTACTATACCGGAATAGGAATAAATAATTCTGACCGGATTAAATTATCAGATTAATATGACCTAATTTGAATTTTTGGGATATATTAATTAATTAAGAAAATAATTAATTTATATCCAGAGGCGACATTTAGTAATATGTTATTTATAAATTTTAATAAGTGATTTGGGGTGACACTTAGTAATTTGTAATAAGTTAAAATGATTCAGAATCACGTTTTTACAAGTGACACACGACTTTGGTGGGGCCCAGTCAAACTGAATGGAAAAAATGAAATCAGAAATCGTTTAAGGCAGGATCGCGGAATTCAGGCAACTATAGGGGAATT
>MAYD01550462.1:0-19705 GCA_001909325.1 Ruellia speciosa
GTGACAAACCCCTAGTATAACCTTCATCCGCTTCATTTTACATTCATTTTACTGAGAGGAAGTACTGTGTCATATGTCAAAGTTTCATGGCACCGTTCTACACACTTTTGTCAAAGTTTCAAACTTTCTGTAACGTTGAGTGCTAAGAAACATAAATTGAAGTATAAATTGTGCTGCTGCCCGTTTCACTTGGCATGGATTAAAAAATCCAATTTGTGGCGACCTCTCGGTAAATACTTTCACTTTCACTACGGGAATGGAAGACATTTCTTTTTTAGTTAATCAAACTTTGAAAACTGAAATTGCATTTCAAATCTGCTTGATTTCTGTAGAATATTGGTTTGAAATAAGGGATGTTTCTAGCAACGGATTGCCTAAAAGTATAAATATGAATATAGTAACGTGATTGTTATTTTAGCGAATGTGGATACGTGATGCAGTGGCAGATCTATGTTAAGTGTAAGTGATTTTGTTCTGAATAGTTGGAAGTGGAAGTGATTTTGTTAAGTGGACATGGAACAACTTGGACTGTGTCATTTAGTTCGGTACTTGATATATCCCCAAAATGTGTTGTGTTTTATGGCCTTATGCTGGTGCTCCAAATAGCTGCTGCTTGTAGCTGAGATAGGCTACTATAATCTGTTGCTCGGAATCTGTTGATGTAATCAACTTTGCTCCAAATGTGTTTTACTTAATTTGTTGCTTAAACCTGTTGCTGGAATTGAGTGTTACTTATGCGTGTATGCTCTGCTGGAATCTGAAACATTTGGTTTGCTCCTACGATGTGTGCTGCCTTCTGTCCGTTTCATTTTGGATGGATTACATCCAATTTTTAGCAACTTCCCTTCATTTTCTTTGAATTTCAATTTGTAGTTTATGATATTTGAAGGCCACAAGTGTGCTGCTTATTTGAAGTCCATTACTCATATTCATGTCATATTACTCCATGAATCATGAATAAAAAAAATGTCCATTACTCCATGAATCATCCTGTGATATTGCAGGTGCTTCCCGTATATTACGCCAGTATCCAGCAGCATCCAAATACATGGCAGCAGTAGGTCGGCTAGGCAGTTGGGGCATCTGATGACGTTTTGACATACAAAAGGCTGGTTAAAGCTATGGCAGCAGCATACGCCAAGAGAACAGGTTCAATACTTTCTTGGTGCGTGCGTTTTGAGGTACAAAAGGAAGATCAAAATGAAGGCCGCAGCAAATGCCAAGATGACTTTTGAATACTTTCTTCTGTATGTGGAAAACGGGTTAATGGTTTGTTGTATTTAGAACTCAAATGTGACGATTTGTACAAAATACTTTCTTGGACTTTGTATTGTACATTCAATATTATATATATATATATATATATATCCTACATTTGCAATACAACGTATTTTGGTCATACAATGTATATTTCCGCTATTGAACAGGTATCCGGACGTTTCGACGCACTAGAAACGAAGCTCACAGGGACCTGGTAATAGTATTGGCGAGGATATGGGCAACGCCCAGGCCGAGGATATGGGTGAGGCAATGGGCGACGATATGGCCGTCGAACTGGGAGACGAAACGGCAGACGAAAATTTTCCTCGCCAACACATCATAGCGAGGAATACACTTTCGTCGCCCATTTCCTCCCCATTCTCCTCGCCATACGCCTCGCCATACGCCTCGCCAATATCCTCGCTCATCTCCTCGCCAATTTTGTAGCCCAGATGGGTGACGAACTACGAGCGACAAACATAGTCGGACGAGGGTAAAATGGGCGAGGAACATATTTCCTCGCCCGACGCTTGGGGCGAGGAACCGGGCAAGGAAACTGTTCCTCGCCCGCCCTCGAATTTTTTTGTAGTGCCAGTAAAATATCGGAATTTTTGGAACTCGTTTTCATAGCGATTTTTACTTCTAAAGTCGGGCTTGATGTTCTGTCAGATTCTGGAAAAAGGGGTTTTCTTAAATACTATGTTTAATCTTGAACCTTGATGATTGTTTTTGTGATTATGTTATAAAAACCTACATTTATATATATATATATATATATATATATATGTATGGGTGTGTGTGTTTTTTGTAATAAATTAAATTACTTTTCTTCCAACTACTAGGGTTTTCATTTTGGGTTCTTCCAAGACAAATTCACACTAGTATTTTTAAATAAATAAAAATATTTTCTTTATAATTATTTACTTACAAACAAGTGTTTTGGAAAATTTAGGAATGATAAAACTCAATATCTATGTTAATCCATTTTTAGTGAGAATATAAATATATGTGTAACTTACATGTTATACTCTAACGTTGATTAGAGTATAATATGAAGTTTTGGATTTTCTTTGCATATTTTGTTATCTTGTTATTGTAATATACGATGGGATCACTGCCCACATGATCAAGGTCGGAGTGGGGCGAGGGTCTAGATTCCCTCCTTTTCGTATGGTTTGTGGCCTTTGACCTTTTTATTTATTATGAGGGTCTAGATTCCCTCCTTTTTTCGGTGCCTATTAGGCAATGGTTTAGAGCGATGCCCCCTATCTTGCTGAAATAAGCTTAAGTTAGGTCACCGGTGTTTGGAGCTAGCATTTTTATTTAAACTCGATTCACGTCGGATTCCTCCCTTCTTCCCAAGCCACTGGGAACCTAGGAAGGGGATGCCTGAGTTATTGGCACTACTGTTTATGTGACTTTGATCCCCGTCGACTAGTAAATATTTGACTGTGAGTAGATGTTGATTTGTGGTACTAAAGGTTCTCAATTCCGAAATTTTTTTTTTCTTATGGAAAGATTTAAAGAAAAAATGATTTTTGAACCATGGCATTCTAAGGAATGTATGGGTTAGCTTACCAGCAAAGTTTGCTGATGTGTGTAAATGTCCTCTTTTCACAGGTTACGAGAATAATCGTGAGTGAAAAAGCTACATGCATTGGGGATGGGAATAAAAGAAGAAAGTTGTATTATTTCTTTTATGGCACTGGAATTAGGCAACATTCATTTTAAACTATTTTAATTTCCGCTGCGACAATTTCTTTTCAAAATAATTAAAGTTTGAACTTTTTTTATGGCCCACTGGTTCTATAAATTTTTAATTCAATATTTACGGATTATTTTAAAGTATATTATTTTTATCATTTATTACCCTATGCCTTAGCATCTCATAAATGGGCCCGGCTACCCGTGTCCTATTTGTGAGGTGTGGCGGTAACAACCCCAAGATTCTCGAGATGGAATTTGGGGTTGTTACACGTTCACCCACTTGTGGGCGGAGTTGGAAGGTTTGTTGGAGGAGGAGCTAGACGAGGATGAGCTTTTCATTCAGGCTACACTGTATACGTGGGTAGAGAGTTATGCTGCCACCTGTTTGGCCTAAGCTCGTTATCTAATGAGGTTGTACCACCCACACAGGCTCCCCTCATGACTAGGCAAAGTCGTCCTCAATTGCCGAGAAGCGCACCTCTAGGATGGATCAGATGGAAACAACGATTGCCACACTTACATGCCTCATCAAGGAGGTCTGTTCTGAGTAGGAGAGGTAGGGACAGACCCTCTTGTAGCTTCAGGGTACAAGTACTTCTACCGGATCCCAGAGGCGTACCCATTCCCTATCGCCACCACGGCATGACGATGCAGATTTGGGTGAGGATTGATTGATCATGATTTTTGCTTATGCCATTTATAGTTTTGTGATGCAGGTTAATTTGCTTATCTTGCTGTAGTAATCAAACATGGTTACACTGACGTCAGTGGTGCCGATGTAAATTAACTAAAATAAAATCTATTTATTAACGCCAACGCCTTGACGTTAGTGTTTCTCATCATAGAACGGCGTCAGCGTTCAACGTGTTGGTGTAACGATGTTGGTGTAAATGTTTTTTAAATTAATATTAAATATATCTAGTGTTGGGGTTGGCGGTGGTGTAAACCGTCGGTATCGACCAACACCGACTCCAAAATGATACCCACCAGTTTTATTCCATAGATAAAATTTAGCCTAGCAATTAATGAGGACATTCAAATATGGCATCTTCATTTTGTTATCTAATGATCACAACAAAAATATAGGCGATGAACAACACTACAAAAATTTCCTGGTAGACCATGACAATTTTCGTCACCTATGTCGTTGCTTGAAGCTTCAAGCGACGACATAGGTGATGAAAATCTATCGTTGTCGTTTCCTGTAGGAGTTGTCCGTTGGCAAGTTCCCTCCTAGGCAACAATGCTGGCGACGACACAGGTGACTACCTAAACAACGAAATATATATTGTTGCCTTCTAATGGCTAGTAGGCAGGTGACGAACACATATTGTCCCCTCTTGTTATTGCTTGTGTTGTCACTTTGTTTAAAAAAAATAACATGTTTTATTTAAAAGATCTACTGGCAGCCCTATTAATACCAAAATATTTGTAGCTGCTATAATCGCATATAATGTACAATTTCTTTCAAATGTCGAACCAAAGGAATGTCATTTGTATAAACATGAATCCACAACAACGAATATTGAAAAAAAAATTGAAGTTAAACTTTGTAGCGTAAGAATGCCCGTCCTTTGGAACGACAATAATTACATTTAAAGCAATTTAATTCAAAAGTTACGAAATACAAACTAATTGGCGCCTATGAAACTTAACTTTTCTCGTTGGTATAACTATCAGCACGACTAGGATTGTTGCATTACAATGAGAAATGCAAAGAAAGTATATTACATTTCAAAACCTCATATGAAACCAAAAAGAATTCAAAGCTATTATGAAAGCAAAAAACAAATCCAATGCTATGTAAGTACAAAGACATGTACGAAGTAGCTCTAATCCTCACCGAGTCCTTGGTGTGGCTGACTCGGCCCTCCTGACCCCGTATAAAGGATCAGCATATGCCAGGTGGTGGTGGTGGTGGGTCATTTTTTACGGTTGTCTCTACCCTCTCTAGTCGAGCGATAAATGCCTGCGGCAACTCATTCAAGCCACCTAATGTGTCACCGTGTGCCTTGAGATCGCTGATGATCCGGTGAATATCCGCCACCACAACCTCCATCGCTGTATATGCTTGTGCCTGCGAATTTGTTGGTGCATATTACACAAACATATTTAATTACTAGAATTCCCCACAAATGGCTTTGTCTAGTTCTCTCTGTTTTTTTTCTTTTAAATAGTTTCAATTTGACACAGCCCTAGGTGACTTTAGCTGGTTAGATGGACCCTCTGGGGATCTGAATCGGGTGGGAATCAAATTCAAACACTCAGCGAGCTCGCTCCTGGCCAGTAACATTATTGCCGCCTCGATGAGCAATGTATGCATCCTCATCTACAGATGGGTCATCCGGTCCCTAGGCAGCTACAAGTCCCACTCGATCAGCACCCCCTACAAGTCTTGCAACATACAAGTAAATTTTGATACTAATACGTTTAAAATGGTTTATCAATCTATAAAGCATCGTATAATAATTTAATTGAAATGATGGCACTAGTAAATTAAAAAATCTTACTACACTCCGTCACATGTTTCCTACACTTGAGCTTGCCCTACTCCTCAGTATCCATCTACTCTTGTGCCAGTGCCTGTATATTTTTGGCATGCATTTCTATATATATTGCCGCCATAGTCGTGCATTCATCCCTGTGCCACAATCAATTTCAACACAAAAATATTCACCGTGGTGTTACATAATGAGATAAAACCAAATGAAGTAGTGTAACGTGTAAGTATCCGCAATATAATAAATTGAACATTTAAACTTAACATACCAAGTCATCGTGAACCCGCGAGAATGAGCTGGCACCTCCTGATGTGTGTGTGCATACTGTCGAAGAGCTAGGGTCAGCTTTGGACAGCCGATTTTGGCGGTTTACCTACTTCCGATGCACCCACTGGGGATCAATCCTCAAGAACTCGAGCCATGTCGCCTCAGCCTCATTAGGCTGTACGACAATATATGGCTTCCTATTATTCTCTCTATCCTTATTTGACTTGCCCCCGTATATGCCTTCCCACAAGCTTGTTCCACGCCTCTGTCATCGTGTGCTCTGCAATAGACGCATTTCACGTTCAACATTTTTACACATGTATTAACGAGTCTAAACATGAGTCAGATTACACAACACACACGCAATCCAACCACAATATTTATGTCTACATAATTGAGGGCAAACACCTTAATCGGACTATAAAATAAACTTTTTTGAATTTTATGGGCTAAAATTGCAATTTGACTCTGCATGAGCCGCAACTAGTTCCGCCTCCACCGTCGTGCGATGAACAAACGAATCTAGACAACATATCACTTGAACCATCACGAATACAAGTGCCAATACCAGCGGGTCCCAAACAACCTCGAGTTGCCCAGTCTATATTAATCTTTGAGGAAGATGCTGAAGGAGGCGACCAGGCCAAAGGCCGAGCAATGCCCTGACGATGCCGTCTTGGAGTTCGTAATTGACAAATGTGATTGAAAAACATGGACGATGGGTATGCATTTTGAGGAACGCTTGCACTGACCATTGCCATGCTCTTACCTTCACGGACTCTAAATCTGAATGCGGATGTAAATGCCCACATCTGTGACGCCTTGGAAAGCAAAAAGATCCCGTGCAAGCCACATAACGAGGCAAGGAGCAGATGTTCCTAAATCTGTGGCGCCTTTGATAAAATCAGCGAAGCCCACATCATCACAGTCGAGTACATGTTGAGAGGCATTACTACTGGATATCAAAAGGCGAGATGACGTCGCACCAAACTGGCCAAACCATAGGACAAAGAAGCAATAAGTGTTCAATACTACAAGAAAATTCACAGTTTGTAACGGAAAATTTCAGTTACAAATGGCCTAATTGGTTACAAATACTGTATTCCAACGGAATTTGTAACTAAACAATTTTTATTTGTAAAAAACGGTATGAAATAATTTTCTAACTAAATACACTGTTAGTTACAAATTTATAACCAAATTTGTAATTTGTAACAAAAAGGAAAACCAAATTTGCCAAACAATTACGCTTAAAAATCAACAAAAATATTTCTCATCACCTCAATTTTCATCAATTTTTACACCACATAGAGTTACGTTTGCCTTGCTCAATTAAATACATAATACATCTAGAATCGGAGTATTATACCATTAAAAGAGTGGAAGAATGATATAGTGTAATAGTAGACGGAGAAAAAGTAGAAATTTATGAGTGAAATCAGAGAAATAGCCAAATAAACCATAAAAAGGGAGGACGATCAGATCAATAATCGAAAATAATACTGACAAAGATGAACCAAACTTATAACTAGTTATTATTGGAGTATTATATTGAGTTGGTTGACCCATCACAATAATAAGTGGAATAATATACCAAACATGCACCAATTACATCCTTTTTTATTCATCTGATTCCTTCTGGGAGCACTCAATAATCTCTACCCTACACGAAATAAATGAAAATAATGCCATGAGAAAAACGTTATCAATTACTAATTCGTAATGAAGTATTAACTTGACTCCTGCAACACCCAACCCTGCATTAATAACATGATTTTATGCAGAACACATATCTGTAAATTGATATTTTAAACGTGAGAGTTTTATTTAATGAATGCTAGTTAAAATTATACCTGATCTCGTTTTTTAGCAATGAACGTTGAATATAAATAGATCACATGTCAAGTTACGAATCGAAGTCTTACATCTACATGAAAGAACGGAAAAGAGCAAAAAGCCAAAAAGGAAAGGGAAATTCCGTTGTATTCACTGAAACAATGGCACGATCATCTGCAATGACTGGTGGAGATGGTACCTACAGCTATGCCAAGAATTCCACTTTCCAGGTTAATAATCTACGTTTACCTTCATCTTTATAATTGAAAATTTAAATTTAAAATAAGTTGGATGGTAATCACAAAATGACATCTTGTTGGTGATTGGTGCTATAGAGAACTGTCATCAGTTCTACAATGGGAGCAACCACAATGTAGTCATGGAAGCCTTGGACGTGCGATCATTGTTGTCGACCAGATCATCTATGTCGCTGTTGCCATTACGGACTTGGGATGCTCAGTCGGACCAAACACATTCTTCGCCATGGAAGCTACAGTGGATGCGGTCACAATGAAGTGTGACTTGCAAGGATTGGATCCCAAGAACCTCGAATTCCAAGTATTCTTCAATGACCAAACTACAAATGACTTCAACACGCTCTCCGCCTCTCTTCCCAATCATAAGAACTACTTGGTAGCTGGGGTTCCAGGTTCATTCTACAACAGCTTGTTTCCCACTGCTGCCATTCACATCGCATATTCATCAACTTTGCTGCATTGGCTGTCCCGGGTGCCCAAGGAATTAGAAGATGAGAAATCTCCAGCATGGAATAAAGGTAGGATTCACTACACAGATGCCCCTGAGGCAGTTGTGAGAGCCTACGCAGAGCAATTTGAGAAGGATATGAACGCTTTCTTGAGAGAAAGAGCACGGGAGGTAGTGCCGGGAGGGCTAGTTGTTGCATTGATGCCTGGCGTTCCTGATGGAGTGCTTACACATGAAGCCGGAATAAGCCTCACTTTTCTTGGATCCATCCTTATGGACATGGTAAAAGAGGTACAATATTTTATTCGGTTGTGCGCATAAATTGAAAAATTGCACAATCCATCCCACATGTTTAGTAATTACAATCGATAAAAACCGGTTTAAAATGCACTGACTATAATCTTATTTGTTGACGTGGTGGCTGTTTATGACAACTTATGACACTGTCACGTTAGTAACATTTTAAATTGCTTGGGGCGGATTCGTAAGAAATTTATCGAACTTGTAGGAATATTTGATAATGGAAAACTTATGAGTCCATTTGTGGACAAATTTGGCGTTTTTTTCCTGATTTATCTGTTCCTTCTCCAATATTTATTACTCCCATAATTAAATAGGGTCCCACTCTACTAACAGGGATTGTTGGATCAACATCAAGTGGACTTGTTCAACATCCCTCATGTGTATCCAAGTGTGAAGGAAATGACAAGGCTGGTGGTAAAGAATGGGTGCTTTAAAATAGAGAGGATGGAGCTGATGAGAAACGCGTGGTTGAACAAGGAGGATGCAGTAGACTTGGAGACTGTAATAAGGCACCTACGAGCATTAACAGAAAGCACCATTGGCAGCCACCATGGGCATGAAATAGTAGAACAACTTTTCGGAAGGGCTTTTCAACACAAACACAGGCTTGTTCACATGGTGAATTCCGCAGGGATAGAAATTGGTGCTCAATAATTATTTGCGGTTTTGAAGCGTAAATGATGGTACCTTTCCTACGAATGTATCCAAACATAGTTCTTTGTCTATGACAATGTTTTGGTTTGCCTTTGCCTTGATGAATTTGCCAAATTTCTACAACATCCATTTATTTGGTTCATGGAATTATGTTCTTAATATATTTCCTTACTGTCAATTTGAAACTCATAAATTACCCTCACTTTGAATTTTTCAAAGAAAGCACTAGCTACATGTTTTTTTTTACTCAAAATCATATTAAACCAAATCAAGGCATAGACCAAATGGACAAGTAAGACGCCATTATAAAGAATGCAATACTCCCAATTTTAACGCAATACACATGGGCCCTGCCACCGGTACCACAATGACTGTGTACTATATTTACCCCTCCAATAAAAAAGATGACACAGATATGCTACACGAATAATTGTGGTATAAAAGCCCCCAATCTTGGTGGCCCGCACGTCGACATATATGTACATGGTTTTATAGTTACATGGCAAGACTTCAAATAATTGAGGGCATGTCCAATCCCTACAGAACTCATCATCGGATAAACATTGTCTTTCTACTGTATGGCTCTCGTGAAGAGTTGTTTAGGCTATTTCTTGCCCCAGGTGACTTGAACTATACACGACTATGTGAATGCCCCGTACGGGCTTTGTTAGTGTCTTCTTGTCTAGTGAAGGAGCATCCTTGTACTTTGCATTTCTCGTCACCGTTCCTACTATTTTAAACAACCTGTTATTATCCACTGGCCTCACACTGTCCATGACCAGAGATCCAAGGAAAGTGATAGCTATGCCAACACCTTGGGCAACCACTCCATCAGTGACAAAAGTTAGAGTACGACGCTATGGTGAAGGAGCCACACGTAAGGATACAATGAAAGTGGAACTTGTTCGAAACGGTGGAGAAAGATCGAAGGAGTGGCGGTAGACAATGAGAAGAGGCGGTGGATGGGCGAACCGGGGTGTTGGAAGATTTGAGGAGGGATGAAGAAAATCATCATCAACAGCCTATATAGAAAAGAGCACTCGACCGCCTATCGGGAGAAATTTTGGAAGATGGGATAGGGCATAGCTAGCTATCTAGAGAAATATCGGCTAAGAGGTAGGGCACTCGGCTTAATCAAAGTCCAATTTAGCCTCATGTTCATCAAGCTCTTGCTCAACACATCCCTTCAATGCTATGGGTTGAGTTTTGCTCGGCCGGAATTTGATTGGGATTGTCCCATTCATCAGTACTGAAAGTGCAGGGCCCTCATTCTGTATAGGCTCCATACATATTTGTATTTTGGCCTATACTCCCTCAATTTTACTTCATCCGCTGGCTCACCTATTTTCTTTGCCTTTTCAGCAGTTTTCTCTTATGTTTCAGCCGATTATTTCAGCCATTCTAGTTTTTCCTTTTTTCGGCTTTGATTCACCAAACTCTTTTTTTAGAAGTCTAGTAAACCTCGCATATTGTAGTGGCCTGAGCTAACTGTTAGAACACTAATCTCGTACAGATCGAAAACAACACACACCCAAAATTGTTCTTACTATACACACTATACCATTTATTGATCAGACTAAGATAATATGCATTTGAAAGTACAACCAACACCTAGAACGTGAGCCAGTTTCCACTTGACTTGGTCATAAACAAAACTACCTTAATTAACCAACTAAACAAGCAAAAAACATAATTAAGCAACAAAAGGAAAAACATATAAAATAAAGAAAAACACTTTCATTTATTCTTTGACACTTCTGCACTACTTCTGTCAGCATGCCCCAGGCATGGAAATGAAAGTTACTGGCAACATTCACCTCCTTAACTTTTGTTTCCATGAAACACACTCCTCACTCCTATTTTCTCCAGCAAGTACTCCAACTTCTGTCTACTCAAAGGCTTTGTGAGAATGTCAGCAACCTGGTCCTGTGTAGGCACATGCTCTACTTTAACCAAACCCTCCTGTACACAATCACGAAGGAAATGAAATCTGGTGTCTATATGTTTGCTCCTTCCGTGGTTTATAGGATTCTTGGTGAGCTCTATAGCCGACTGGTTATCAATCTGCAACACTACAGATTCCTGCTCTTTGTTCATGATGCTTGCCACAACTCTCGCCAGCCACAAGCCTTGACATGCACCAGCAGCCCCAGCCACATACTCAGCCTCACACGACGAAAGGGCAACAATCTTCTGCTTTTGTGAGGTCCATGTGATCGGATATGAACCCAGACAATACAATATCCCAGATGTGCTCTTCCTGTCATCTAAATCCCCCGCAAGGTCACTGTCACAGTAGCCTTTGAGTAACAGCTCACCCTCCTGTCCAAACTCATAGGAACAGCCATAACCTTGAGTCCCTTTAACATACCTTAGGATATGTTTAACAGCTGCTAGATGAACGACCGATGGAGCCTCCATGTACCTACTCACCACCCCAACTGAGAAGGCCAAGTCCGGCCTTGTGTTCACAAGATACCTCAGACCACCTACTATACTTCTGAACTCAGTTGGATCCACTGGTTCTGCTCCATCATTCTTGCTCAACGTCAAGCGGGTCTCCATTAGTAAGTTCACTGCCTTGCAGTGAGTCAGTCCAGCTCGTTCCAGCAGCTTGTCCGCGTACCCCCTCTGATGGATACTGATCCCACTAATGCCCTGGCACACTTCTATTCCAAGGTAGTAGCACAACAAACCAAGATCTGTCATTTCAAACTTCTTTTTCATCTGTTCTTTTACTTCATCAACACTCTCTGGAGGTGACCCCATAACTATGAGGTCGTCCACATAGACCCCTATCACCACTACCTCATCTGCCATCACTTTTGTATAAAGTGCATGCTCTATAGGACACCGAGTAAAACCAAGCTTTTTCAAGGTATGATCCAGCTTCGAATACCAAGCTCTGGGAGCTTGCTTGAGGCCGTATAGTGCCTTGTGCAACCTCAAAACTTTGTCCTCATTTCCCTTTTCGACAAAACCAAGTGGTTGTTGAACATACACCTCCTCACTTAGATCACCATTTAGAAAAGTGGATTTTACATCCATGTGGTGGATGGACCACCTTCTGCTGGCTGCATAAGCTATGAGTAGTCTCACAGTTTCCATCCGAGCTACTGGTGCAAACACCTCAGTAAAATCCACCCCATGCTTCTGCACGAACCCCTTGGCCACTAACCTGGCTTTATGTTTCACAATCTGTCCGAGAGGGTTTTTCTTGAGCTTGAAAACCCATTTAAGACCTATAGCAGTCTTCCCAGGCGGCAACTTAGCTAAACTCCAGGTGCCATTTTTCTTAATGGACTCCATCTCCACTGTCATGGCTTGCCTCCAGCAATGGTCCTTGTTGGCTTCATCAAAGCTGGTCGGTTCTTCCAGGCTGAAGAAACACAAACCACTTTCCAATTCACACTCCCTGGTGCTTTCATATAGATCCTGCAACAACCGAGTCCTTCTCAGCTCAGGCCTCCTAGAATCTGAACCATCCATTGCATCAGTAGGAATAGTAGATACATGAGGGGAAGTGGCTCGAGGTGTACTCAAAGGTGAACTTTGTGGCTGATCCATCTCTTGACCTGTCATAGGCAATTGTTCCATCTCAGGAGTAGTCACATTAGCACATGTGACTGAACATTTGTTGGGAACTGAGAGGGGTTGTCTTGCATCTACGGTTGACAAGTCCCAATCCCATTTCTTGCCTTCATCAAAAACAATGTCTCGGCTAACAACAATCTTGTTGGTCTCGGGATCCAACATCCTGTAGGCCTTGGATCCTGGTTCAACTCCAAGGCAGACCAAAACTCTGCTCCTATCATCCAACTTTGCAAGGTGAGGAGCAGTATACTTCCCATATCCAACACAACCAAACACCTTCAGATGAGACACACTCGGCTTCACTCCTGTCCATGCTTCATAAGGGGTCTTCCCTTCAACTGCCTTGGTAGGTGCCCGATTCAAAAGGTACACAGCATGTCTTGCTGCTTCTGCCCAGAAGTGAGATGGCATCTCCTGACTTTTGAGCAAGCTTCTCATCATCCCTAGCAGTGTTTGATTCTTTCGTTCCACTACTCCGTTCTGCTGTGGAGAGTAAGGGGCTGTGAGATGATGTGTGATTCCCTTTTCATCACAGAAAGTTGAGAACTTATGGGAGGTAAATTCTCCACCCCTATCAGACCTGAACACCTTGAGCTGCTGGCCACATTCCCGTTCAGCCTTCATCACAAATTTCTTGAAGGATTCAAACACCTCATCTTTTGATCTGAGAACATATAGCCAGGTGAATCTTGAATAGTCATCAATGAACAATAACAGATACCTGCTACCACCAGGGCTCGTGGGGTTGATCGGACCACATACATCCCCATGCACCAACTCCAGAGGGGATTTTGCCTGAAAGGTTGCAGCTCGAGGGAAAGGTAACCTCTGCATCTTAGCAATGGCACATCCATTGCAAACTTGGTTGGCCCTTTTCATGATTGGCAGTCCCTCCACCATACGCTGTGCTGCCAACTGATTTAGGGCCTGGAAATTCAAATGCCCGTACCTAGCATGCCAGAGCCATGCTACATCTGCAAGATTCAAACTCAAGGACACTGGTGGCACCAAGTTGAGGTTAAGGAGATAGAGCCTGTTCTTGGTGCGTTGAACATTGGCCATCAATCTCCCAAACCTGTCGAATAGCTGCATCCTGTCTCCTTGGATGGTCACCTTTCCCCCCTGCTCATCTAGTTGTCCCAAACTTAAAATGTTAGATTTGAGCATGGGAATGTAGTATACCTGCTGCAACGGGAGATGTTCCCCATTTTTACATTTCAGAAGAAGTACTCCCTTTCCACAGATGGGCACCACCGATCCATCTCCAAACTTCACTCTCCCTTTGATGGTTTCATCTAACTCAGCAAAGGCTTCCTTGCAACCCGTCATATGGTTGCTCGCCCCACTATCAAGATACCAGACTTGACTAGCGTAGACACCCGGGGCAGCCAGGCACCTTGGCTTCACCTGATTTTCATTCAAATGTACCTCACAGCTTGCTTCTTCACTTTGATTCTGAGTCATCAAAAGTGCAGGCTCAGAATCTGAATCATCCTCTTTCTCAGCCTTCTCAACCAGGTTTGCCCTCACCTTCCTCTCCTGGTCTCGGCAGTTCACAGCATAATGACCAAACTTGTGACAATTAAAACACTTCACTTTGTCCAGGTCCCTTTTGCCTCTGCCTCGGCCTCTACCTCGGCTATTTCTACCAGCTCTCCCTCGGCCAGCCCCGCTTGGAGTCTCCTGGGTCACAACCTCCCTGGATGAGCCTCTGAGTGAGTGCGTCCGAGACTGTGATCTGAAATCCTTCTGTGCCAGAAGAATGTGCTGACTAGGATTGACATCTCGGCCTTGAACCCGTTGCTCATGAGCCTTGAGGGACCCGATCACTTCCTCCAAGGTACGGGTTTTGAGATCGCCAAACTCCTCCAAATTTGCAGCAATCTGGACGAATTTATTCGACACTCCCCTCAATAATTTCTTGATCACATAGGGTTCCTCTAACTTCTCTCCTAACCCCCTCAATCTGTTTACCAGGGCAGTCAGCCTCCCAGCATACTCACCAACAGCCTCACCTTCCTGCATCCGAAGGCTTTCGAAATCCCATCTCAAGGTTTGGGCCATAACCTCCCTCGCCTTGTCAGCCCCAAGGTGCATGGTCTTGAGGGCATTCCATGCATCCTTTGCCGACTCCTTAGCCCCTAATTGCAATAGGGTCTCTTCGTTGATCCCTTGATAGATCACCGCAAGGGCCATCTTGTCCAGACGCGTGTCTATGGGACCCTCCGAGGAGATGGCCTCCCAAACCCCCTGGGCCTGCATGTAGACTTGCATTCGAATGGCCCAGCTTGCATAATTATTCTTCGTGAGCATCGGGTACTGTAATGAGATATTTCCTTCCTTGGACGACATCTTGTTTGAGGGTGTTGGCGTCTCGTCGGCCTTGGCAACAGAAGTCCCGACTCTCTCTGTCTTTCCAATCTTAGGCATGTGCAGTGCAGGCTCTGACAAAAAAACACTAACAGTATAAAATAATTAAGCAACAAAAGGAAAAACATATAAAATAAAGAAAAACACTTTCATTTATTCTTTGACACTTCTGCACTACTTCTGTCAGCATGCCCCAGGCATGGAAATGAAAGTTACTGGCAACACTAACAGTAGGCTGGGATTGTTTTGGTGACATTGGGCTGGCTGTGTGGGTCGGCTGCCCAGGGCTCACCACCGAATCTGATTCCGTATAGGGATACCGTGGGAGACCCAACAGGCTTGTCTTGGGCTGCGAGCCCAACCAAGCAACTACATAAACCCCCTTTTTAGACTACGGATGAGTTTTGGCCATTTAGAATTTGTTGCACACCCTTTTTGCTCTAAAGCCTCTCTTTGTGGTGTTGGGCTGTAGGGTTTGCATTGGAGATCAAGGATCGAAGCTAGATTAAATTAGGATTGTGCCCGTAGATCTAGGAGCTATTCAGCACTGTGGTAACAGTAAGTCCCGTGATCTTGGTTCTCTTGTTAAGTTGTTGAATTTTTTGCAATAGTTCACTTAAGTATTTAATTATTCGTTTTTGGTTGGTAGAGGGGACATAGTGACTTGCTAGAGGCATAGTCCATTTTGATTTTTGGTAGTGCGATTTTCTACCTATAACATCCGCAATATCGCCATAGCAGTATTGGATGTCGCGGTGCAAATACTGCAAAAAATTTGGACTCAAGGTAATGGTGTCCGTGGTATGGAATACCATGGATGATATACTGCTGGATGTCAAACACTATTTTTCTCTTGGTGAAATTGCATGTTGGACTATTGAAAACTTGTTTATATTGCCAAGTGAGCATCTTTATCAAAAGGCCCTGATGCGAACTTAGAATGCATGATTGTTAAGATACATTGATGACTTGTTGACTAGGAGCTATGACTTGTTGAATATGAGTTAGGGCTTGTTTAGTTAGGCCTTGTATGCCTAGAGAACCTAATATGATAGGTTGATCTTGTGATATTGGGATGACATTGAGTAGGTACCGTTACGATGCTTTGACAAGCCATATATGAGATTTATTTATGATTGCGCGCATGGATAGCTTGAGTTCGATCAGATGATTTGATGATTATGGCCTAAGTTGGGCCTGATGTTCTGATGATTACCTCGGCACCCGGACCCTGGTGGCATATGTGCGAAGTTGAGATATGATTTGAGCGGGTACTACTGGTGGTGGAAGTTGTACTACTCGATACTATTGGTGAGGGCACTACAGACGATGGACATTGTTCTACATTCACTCATAGATAGAGCACGCTTAGGATTACATGTGCATTTAGGGTATATGGGTGTATGTTATATCACGTACATTTTGTGGTTAAAGTACCGATATGGGACAGTGTGATGCTATACTTCCCTATTGCTGCTCATTGTTATTGTTATTATTTATTTATGTTTTACCCCGTAGTCTATCTTTCTGGTCTTTCCCCTTGCTCATTTAGATTTACTAATCCCATTTATAAATCCTCCTATAGTGCCGCGTCATAGAGGGGATTTAGGCTGAGTGATCACATTGCATGAACTTTAGAGTTGTAGGCTGCATTATCTCTTATTTTTTACTTATACATTTGATTTATAGTGGCTAGGGTTGTGGTTCTCTTTTGGTCAGGCTTGTTGTTATATTTGTGTTACTATAGGCTGAAATGGCCCTAGAACTTATAATTTAATTTTTTCGCCCAGTGTGATACGTTTGAAGTTGTTTTTTCCTTGGGGTACACTGTGACAACTTTTTGTTTTATTGAACTTATGTTTTTTTTCCCTCGCATGCCTGAGCAAGATATGATTATTTATGTCCTCGTATGTTTTGTTTACTCAACCTTCTACTAGAGAGCCTTACTAACTGGCCACTAGTTCTCGGTTAGCTAGTACAGTAGTAGCACATATGGTTAATCCAATTGGAGGCATTACAAAATGGTATAGCTTTGATCACCTTTACTTTAATTAGACTTAAGTGGGTAGCGTGTGCAGGGGGTGCATCTGGTATAGGATGCATTGTTTATTTTTTTTGCATTGTCTTACTATTGCAGTTGTTGAATTTTTTGTTCTTTCATGTTTGCGCCAACCATGGTATCGAGTCCGTAGAATGGGATCCTAGGACGAAGACCATGGATTAGATAGAGAGGATCGATATATATAAGTTTCATGGAATATGTTTCACGGTATTGGTTACTACGGCAAAATAGGTCTATTGTTATTATCCAATTATTTTGTTGTTGCCTTTTGTTGACCACTTCTAACACTAAACCTACCTTAGTTCAAGATTCATCCCCGATGATATTGGTCGTTGTGGTCAACCAAAGAGGAACCTGACACCCCCTATGGGTGACCGCAATGGCAAGAATGTGGAGGAGGTAGTGATTAATAGTGGGTATAATGGTGTGAATGTAGAAAAATAGTATGAGCCCGAGATATCGTGGACTGGAGACGAGCAGCAATAGTAGCCATAGGGGGCTCAAGCCTCAAGATAGAATATGGTACTGTCTGCAAATCAAGCACCGAGTTTTTAGTAGGAAGTTGATTCTTCCTTCAATGCTACACAGTTTATGGAATAGATGTTGAATCAATAGGCCTATACACTACAACTGTTGCAGGATATGCAGAATGTCCAAGGATAGGTTGTGAGGCCGATCCAGCAGGGTTCGGTGGCTCCAGTACAGATTGATTATGTGAACCTATCAACCAAGCATCGACTACCCACTTTCACGGGGGGATCTAACTCTCTAGTGTTTGATGACTTGATCTATCATATGAGTACAGTCTTCTAGAATATATTAGCTACCTGAAAGACAATAAGGTTTTAGTACCATCTCAATATTTGGTTGGAGGAGCATTGCATTGTTGGAGGGGCACTGAGGACACACTACAAGTTTAGTTGGGTTTTAGTTAGGTTTAGTTCAAAGATGCTTTGAAGGAAATCTTCTTCACACCTCAGTTGTTGAGTGCAAAGAAAGTAGAGTTCTAGAATTTTGTGCAGACGGAGGACATGAGTGTGGCAACCTACTTGCAGAAGTTTTCTGAGTTATTGCATTTTGCCCTGAGATAGCCCCAACAGGGCCATGGCAGTACATAATGTTTACTAATAGCTTAAAGTTTTCTATCAGGACGAGTTATGGGTTTATAGGATACAACTCTAACTTCAACATATGATCAAGCGATTTTTACCGAGCGCTTCATTGTCAATGAGCACTGAGGTTGGCAGAGTAGGAATAGGGAGTGTGAGGCTTGATAGGACCACAACAGGCAAGGGGAAATCATAGAAGGTTCCCTGGTGGGCTAGCCGATGCAACGGTGGCCGAGTTAGAGGCCAAGTGGGTGGTAGAGATCATTGTGACAGGGATGGCCTTGAGCCATGGCACTAGGGGAGCATCGAGGACCTTAGTGTTGGAACTACCGTGAGTATGGACATCGTTTGGCCGAGTGTCCGCATTTGAGTCACGGGAAGGAGGGTGATAAGTGGGGAGCAATTATGGTCATTGAATGGGGTGGGAAGGTTCATTCGAGCCGCGGTGGCCTTCTGAATGTTATTGATAAAGCTGAAGCATGTTGTCGTGATGACATCATGGCTTTTTTATCTAATTTACATTATTGTGCCTTCTTTTCTATTTTATTGATATTATTGATGCCCGTTAGGATTATGTTGATACTATCTTAGGTATGTTCCTTATTACTTTGCATACGGCTTTCATTCTATTTGATTCCGAGGCATCTTGCTCTTTTATTGCTTCAAATTTTGTGCAAACCCATTGGCTAGAGCCGTTGACACCCTATCGGATGTCGATTGCTTTGCCTTCAAGAGATATCATTGACTGTGAGAGTCTTCTACCTGATGTCGCTATGACGATCAAGGACCAGGATTTCATGGTCGATCTAGTGATTTTTTTAGGCAGAATTTGATGCCATTTTGGCCATGGATTGGTTGTGTTACAACCACGCCTGTCTTGATGTGTCCTACGTATCTTATTTTGGGACCCAGCAGGTAATTATTTCTCCCATTGATCTGTACCTTTCTAGCTTGATGTAAGAATTATTTCCTCGTTATTGATGGTGTCTTTGTTTCATAGGGGATGTCTTGCCTTTTGTGCTTGTTCAATATCTGAGAGCCGTAATGCCTCCTCTAGAATCTATTTTTATCGTCCTTGAGTTTTCGGATGTCTTTCCATATGAGATTCCTAGACTTCATCTTGCTTCTTTCAAAATCAACTTTACAATTGATCTTGCGACATAATCATTGTCGATTGCTGAAGCACCATACTATATGGCTCCCATTATGTAAAAGAATTAAACAAACACATACAGGAGCTATTAGATAATGGGTAATCTAGTTGAGCAGTGAAAAAGAAAGATGGAAGCATGAAGACGTGCATGGATTATTAGGGTTTGAATTAGATTACAATGAAG
>MAYD01550501.1:0-10099 GCA_001909325.1 Ruellia speciosa
GATTATTTTTAGCACGTACATGCAAAATGCCAAAATACCCCGTGATTTTGATCCCTTGTAGCACCATGATTATTTTTAACACGTACAGCTCGTCCCTGCAACGTGGTACTAAACAACGAATAACTACACAGCTTCTCTACACCTGTATCTTGTAAGTAATGCTTCAACTAAATATTATTTAAAGGATCTGAGTACTTATGTAAAACTATTTTATTGCCGTGGTATAAAACTTACTTGGATCCCTGCATGGCTATAGAGGTAAAAGTCGAACTCAGTAGGATGGCATATTGTGGTATCAACAACTTTATCTATTCGATCAAGAATCAGCTTCCTACAATTGATTCCCACGTGGCGATCCTCGATCAAGCCTCTTCTTCCTTTATTCTTCCATGATGCAATCACCAACTCGAACCGAAGTGTCATGGCCATTCATTTCACACACTGAATCGCTGCATTGACACTATCAAATGTATCATCCATTTTGAATACTGTGCTGTAATAAGTGTCATCTCCACCCAAATTAGTCTAGATCTCCTGTAACATTAAAAAACAATGTATCAATGGTCATAACATCAATACATTTGAAAATATATGTGAAAACAAAAAAAATAAAAATAAAAATTTAGCCTGGGTGGCCTGCCTAGGCCGCCCAGTATATAAGAGAGACGGCCAGGGATGCCACCGTGCTCATTAGCGAGGTGACTGGCCGTCTCACTTTAGTGTGAGGCGGCCACAATAGCACCACCTCAAACGGCCTGCCACCTCGCTTTAGTGTGAGGCAACCAGCGTCGCCCCCTTGAAGCGAGATCGAGGGCAGCCGCATTAAAAGGCGAAATGGCCGGGGATCTATCTCGCCTCTTCTTAGGTGAGATCCCCGACCGTTTCGCAGCGAGATCTCTGGTTTCGCCTCTCCTTTAGGTGAGATCCCCAACCGTTTCACAGCGAGATCTCTGGTTTCGCCTCTTCTTTAGGTGAGATCCCCGACCGTTTCGCAGTGAGATCTCTGGTTTTGCCTCTCCTTAAGGAGAGGCGAGATCCCCGGCCGTTTCGCCTCCGGCGCTGCCTCGTTCTCGTTTTCTGGTGTGTCGCGCTATTTTCTTACATCGTCTTCGGAATTTTCTCCACGTTGAGACATTTCAAGTTTTCGGGTGTTTTGGATATGTTGTTTGTAGTTAATGGATACCGAATAAATTATAAACGTTTTCGTATATATTTATATACATAAGGGCAATATTGTCTTTTCGAGAGTGCTGTAAAAATTAGGTACTGTGTTTAGTTGTTCAGTTTTCAATAGTGCGAGTTGGACAATAACATATCTAAGGGTGTCAATTCCGGACCCGACCCGATAATTCGAACCCGTTCGACCCGAAAATTTTCGGGTTCGGGTTTATGGGATTCGGGTTTCGAAAAAATCGGGTCGATCCGAACCCGATAAAAATCGGGTTTACTTGTTTCGGGTTCGGGTCGACCCGGACCCGAGCCGGAAAAAAATCGGGTTCAGTTGTTTCGGGTTCGACCCGAACCCGAACCCGAAACCGATTTTAAATTAAATATAATTATTTAATTTAAAATAACTATATTATTTTAAATTATACTATTATTTAATTTAATTTAATTTTAAATTTTAAATTTCGGGTTCTTATCGGGTTTTTGGGTTCTTATCGTGTTTCGAGTTCTTATCAGGTTTCGGGTTATTATCGGGTTTCGGGTTCGTTTCAAGTCAACCCGAACCCGACCTGATTTTTTCGGGTTTAGGGGTTTCGGGTTCATTTCGGGTTCGGATTGAGGATTTTTTTGTATTACCCTTGCCTCAACCCGACCCGAAACCCGGGTTTGACACCCCTAAACATATCCTTTCCTTTAGTCAAGGAAACAGTATAAACATAATTGAGCGGTGGTTAGGATGCACAATTCATTTGCTTTATACCTCACGTCAATTTTTAATTTGCACCCAACACTTTATCTGTCATGTCCTCTTCATCAACACCATCGTATTACAATTTACAACCAAACGTAAATGGCGTCAATTTACATTAACTCTGGAAATTGGTGTGGTGGGTGGGTGGGGGAGGGACCTTAGTTGGCTAAAAACCATCATTTCATCTCGCAAGAGAGAGAGAGAGAGAGAGAGAGAGAGAGAGAGAGAGAGAGAGGAAGGTAAGGTACTTAGGTACAAGGCAAAACTGGGACAGAGATGAGGGCGACTCACGACACTGACAATCAATGAAATGGGCCTGGAGAAGCAGCCCGTTTTGTCCGGGTTACTGTGGCAGAACGTACCTGAGCTGCTGCTGCCTGCAACCATGGCCCCCTTCCAATGTCAATTCAATGGAGTTCTGGTAGCGATGGGGACCTCTCTATTCTCCTCTTCTTGTTTAAAGTAGAGACCCTCTTTTCTACTTTTTCAAACGGGGAAATTAATGTTCGTCAAATCTCGCATAAAGATTGCATCTTTGCTGCGAAATACAGTTTTGCATACTTTGGTTTTTCAAAAGAGACCAGGCCCACTAAATATATGTACACTGTAGTCGTAGAATTAGGTAGGAAGAAGTAAAAACCATGTCTTTATGTCGGACTAGGATTAGGATTAGCAATTAACTAACAAAATCAAGAGACAGAATTTGGTAGTAAAGGGGACAGAATAGACATCCCCCGAAATTAAAGGGCGTTTGGACACGTCAGAACAGGTGTGCATACAGCTGCCATGTATCTATACTCTCTGCCACGAATATGATCATGGAAGTAGCTGTTTCCTTCGCCCCAGCAGCTGCAGAGTTGCAGGCGCTGCCCTTCTGTAGCTGGTGCTTCTGTCACTAGCAGATTCATTTTAGAGATACCTATTGTATTGTGTGTATGTACATACATATTGGGTAAACTCTGGGGTAACCAGGGATTTGGCTGCTAAGTAAGTGATCTTGGCCATCAACGTCTGATTAATGTAGGCTGACTTGTAAAAATAAAAAGGGGGAGGATGAGGCATTCGATTTTTTGTTAGTGAGAGAAAAGGTATCCGCTTTGTCGCGCACATTTGCTCCTCTTTTGGCTTCTCAATTGCCTCGATTTGCCGGTGATTTTCGCTGGTTAGGGTTTGAATATGATTGGGGGATTAATTGATTTAAATACCGCGAACAATGAAGATGTAACAGTCACGCCGTCGGCGGCGGCATCAGGTGGCCTCGAATTGGGTGCGCCTTCGGCTGCGGCTGTGTGTGTGGAGCTGTGGCACGCATGTGCGGGACCGTTGATTTCCTTGCCTGGGAAAGGAGATGCTGTCGTGTACTTTCCTCAGGGACACCTGGAACACATCTCCGACGACCCTGCTGTATCTTATAATCTTCCTCCCCACGTATTCTGCCGGGTTACCGACGTTAAACTCCATGTAATAGTTTGTTTTCCATCTCTTTCCTTTATTTTGAGTGGTTGAATGGTCACTGAAATTTGGGACTTTTGCTGGCAGGCAGAAGCAGCTCGTGATGAAGTTTATGCACAAGTTTCACTTATTCCAGATCAACTGGTAAGGCTAGATGATGATCTTCTGGATACTGCTGCGGATTTTCCTAAAACCTTGTTGTTGTCAAGTTTGGTTTGCTAAAAGGCTTTTCCTTGTATAATATGTTACATACCTTTACAAGTCTATATAGCATTGCAAGTGTGAAAATCATGTGATTAGAGATATCTGTTTAATATAGCAGCTTCGTCTTTATTAAGGGCTAATTTTATGATATTCTTCAGTAGAGTGATTTTTTTCCCATAGTAGACTAAATTAAGCATGAAATGCCTACCTTTTCCATGATGGGAAACATTATGCTGCAGAGTAGTATTGATAGCACCTCATTGCGAATAATACTTTTCAGATTGAGGAGAATAGGAAGGAAGGCATGCTTGAAACAGAGGGTGAGGATGAAGATTCTGAAGGCGTGGCTAAGTCTAGCACATCCCACATGTTTTGTAAAACTCTCACTGCTTCCGATACTAGTACACATGGTGGTTTCTCTGTTCCTCGTCGTGCTGCTGAGGATTGCTTTCCTCCACTGGTATGCTTCGTTTTTCTTATGAAAAGTTTACTCATCTCTTGGTACGCTATTTTTTGGGCACTGACAGATTTATAGGTTTATCTGATTTTAGGATTATAAACAACAGAGACCTTCACAGGAGCTTGTTGCCGAGGATTTGAATGGAACTGAGTGGAAATTTCGACATATCTACCGAGGTTTAATTTAAACCCTTATTTAGGTGGCCATTGTCTGAAGAGTTTCTAAGTGTACTATTCTCTGATAAATTAGTACAAATTCTTTGAAAATTTATATGGGGCAGGCCAACCTCGGAGACATTTGCTCACCACAGGGTGGGGTGCGTTTGTGAATAAGAAGCAGCTTGTGCCAGGAGATGCCGTGCTTTTTCTAAGGTTGAAGCCTTGTAAATGTTTTGAAATTTTAGTTAAGATTGTCTGGTTCTGATGGCATTATATCTGTATCAGAGGAGGTAATGGAAAACTCAGGCTTGGAGTCCGCAGAGCTGCGCAAGTTAAAAGTGGCACCACCACAATCCTCCCTTCTAGTAGCCATCGGTTCACTGCCAGCAGTTTCACTGATGTAACAAATGCCATATCCATGCGAAGTACTTTTAACATTTGTTATAAACCAAGGTATGTTTGTGTCCTAACTTTAGTATTTTATGTCGTCTTGTTTTGGGTTTATGCTATTTTCTCATTTTGAAACTTACATATTCCTCTTGGTGCTTCTGAATATCGAGTATGTCTTGCAGGGCGCATTCATCTCAGATCATCATACCTTATCTGAAGTTCTCCAACAGCGTTGCACAATCTTTTTCAAGTGGAATGAGGTTCAGAATTCGATCTGGAACAGAAGAACCTTCCGAAAAAAGGTGGTTTTGTGACGGTTTCTGACTCCGCACATATGCAGTCTTGTACAAAAGGAACTCATTTCATTTTCATCTGGTGCAGTGGTGTCATTGTTGGTGTTAGTGATGTGGATCCTGTAAGATGGCCTGGCTCAAAATGGAAGTGCTTATTGGTAATGTGGCATGCCCATACTGTTTTCATGACCTTCCACTGTTTTTAGATGATAACATTTTTTTCAAATGGCTTCTGCAGGTTCGATGGGATGGCATGGAGATGAATCGTCGTAACAGGGTATCCCCTTGGGAGATTGAGCCCACTGTCTCCATGACTGAACCCAACAACTTTCCGCTACCAGGCACCAAGAGAAGTCGTGTTGGAGCACTCGGAGGTCCTAAAATTTACATTTTTTTTCGTAGTTCTTTTCCTATATCATTCTTCAGACTATGCACTCCTTGCAGATGGTAACAAAGTTTCAGTCATTAGCGAGCCTTTGAGGTTCCAGAAGGTCTTGCAAGGTCAAGAAATATTCAAATTCCGAGTTCCATTTTCCAGACGTGAAGCTTTCCAGCAGCACCCATCCTCACACATGAGGTTCTATAGCGGGTTGAGAACTCCCACAAGAGTAAACAGCAGGCACGTCGATGCAGACGGAACTACATTGAGCGAATCCTTCCAGTTCCACAAGGTCTTGCAAGGTCAAGAAGTCCATTCCATCCTATCCCATGGAGGAGGCCGAGAAGCTAACCAGGTGCAGGGGGGAAATGCTGGAATTATAATTGAAGGAACTGAAGTACCAAGATGCACAAGGTGCTGGTCCAATACCTTTCCTGCTTCATCACTTTTTCCAAGATCATCTTCTCGCTCTGTTCTATTATTTCCACAATCTTGCTATCCACCTCCTCGGCATACATCGTTGCATTTTGGCAATCAGAATACACTTGATTCGAGCTTCCTTGATTCATCCCCTGTTCCTCAAACAACTCCAATCAAGGTTGCTTCATCAGGCTTCAGACTGGAAGACGACCCCACAGGAATGACATTTTTGGGACGCCCTGTTTCAGGAAAATCTTTAGCCAGGGACAATCCCAAATTTGATTCAATGTGCAAAAATAGTTGCAGGCTCTTTGGATTTTCCCTAACCGAAGGAAAGTCCAGAACAGGCAATGGTGTAAATCAACACTAAAGTAATCAATTCGCTGTTGCTGGATTGAAGTTTGTTGCCTTTTTGAGAACATTCCCTACAGATGATGTAGAAACTGGTAGATAAATGGTTGTTGAATGTAGACTGAAGACCATTTCTGGCCATTAACCCTGAAATTCCTGTGTTTCTATTCATTAATCTTTTCTTCGAAATAGTAACCACTTTGAAAATTCTTCTAAATTTCTACAAAAGCCTACAAATCGTGTGTGAACGAAATAAAAAGCAGAGTCCCACCTGCTGCGGTGACCGCCGAAGCGGCAATTTCCTGGCAAAGGCGCGAGCTTTATTATTGGTCGGTCATTTTTCAGCGTCACCGCACGCGCTCGTGGCCAATTCAAGTAACATCACCTGCTTCACTGCGCAGCCCTTCGTCGTTGTGGGTGCGTCATGGCTTCGGTGTGAAGTGGGTCCCCAAATTGACGCGTAGCATTCAAAGTTCAAACCGTTGCATGGTTGCTTTTTCATATAAAAGCATGGCCTACTCCCGATTTTCTTCTGTTGTTCTTCTGAGAACATATTTTATTCGTTTCCGTTTCTCGCGATTGGCGCGGCAGGGAGAATTGATAGGACCAGTTTTCAACTTTCCATTGATCAATTCACAAATGGCTGGAGATAGTGGCGGAGAAGTAGGCTCGACGCTGGAAACCACGCCGACGTGGGCGGTGGCAACCGTGTGCTTCGTGTTGATTGCGCTTTCCTTTCTGCTTGAGCATGGGATTCATCTGCTAGGAAAGGTTAATTACATATGATTTTAATTAATTCAACATTGTTGGTCAATCCAATGCTTTACAATTAGTGTTTTCTGTTGGTAAAAATTTGGGGTTTTGGTGCAGTTGGTGGAGAAGAAGCGGAGAAAATCTCTCATTCATGTTCTTAACAAGGTTAAATCAGGTGAGGGTTTTGTCTGCTTGCATCTGTTCAAACATTCTTGATTGAATTGTGTTCTTGACATGTATTCCAAGGATGCAGACTTGCTGCTATTAGGGTTTATCTCCCTGATTATTCCAATGTGCGAAAAATTAATTGTCAAGATATGTATCCCGATGGATGTTGCCAAATCTTTTCTTCCTTGCAACGACTCCACAATCAAAGAAGAAGTGGAAAATAACTGTAAAGAGCAGGTAGGTTAAAAACATTACTTCAGGGGATTATTTCGTCGAGTTTTGCTGGTTGCAGATAAAATATGACAATTAGCTTGAATGCACTTCCAGAATTTGGGTTTCTGTTCATATTCTTGAGTTTTATTCCACTTTTCTATCCCGAATTGTTTGGACTTGCATTTTAGTTGATCTTGGTTTCGATTTCTGGTTACAGGGGAAGGTAACCTTGATGTCTGCAGCTGGTTTTCAACAACTTCAGTTGTTGATATTTTTTCTGGCTTTCTTCCACGTTTTGTCTGGTTTCCTCACATTCAGCCTTGGAGTCTTCAAGGTAAATTAATGTTTGTCTTTCTTGCGTCTAGAGTATTTGACAAGTTCACTTTCCCGCCCTCTAGAAACATATTCTTTCGGTCTGTGTTTCGTGCTATGGGGGTTATATTCTATTCTAGAATCTTGATCTTTCATATCCACTTGTGCACTTTAATGTTTATCAGTACATTAAAGAACAGGGAAATATTTTGTAAAAGAGTTGTATTGACTTTGGATCATTACAACCTTTTTGCCTTACTGATGGTCATTCTGCTAAATTCCAGATGAAGAGATGGGAACATTGGGAAGCCGAAACTAGAACACCAGAATACGAATTTGCAAATGGTAAGCCTATAATAAATAATTGCCTTTATAGACATTCGGCTTGGTAAACCCAAGACTTTTAGTCATCGTTGGCCTTTTGGGATTCTTAATTATGTTTAAAATATAGTACACATGTTACTTGGATGCATAATCTAGAAGTTTTTCAAGCTTGCATTACAGCCTCCAAGTATCAGATAAATAAGAAAACTTGTAGTAGTGTATCTAGAAATCATGAAAAGCATCCATGTCATGAATATTTGGCACCTTCAGTTTAATCTCGATAACTTGTTTATCATTTAGATCCAAGGAGATTAGAATTCCTCCATCAGACATCATTTGGAAGGCGGCATCTTAAATTTTGGGCTGAACACAGACTTCTACGTGTTCCAGTAATTCTCTGTTCCACAACCCTTTTACCTTTGCGATAAATATTCTTTCTGCCTCAAGTTTCCTATTACAAGAACTCATGCCTTTTGTTTGACATAATTTTCCAGGTTAGTTTTCTTCGACAATTCTATGGATCTGTTTACAAAGTAGACTACCTTACTCTCCGTCATGGATTCATCGCGGTAAATTTTCTTGTTCATAGTTAAATAAGCTACTAGAAAGTATGTACTCCGTATTAGTTTGATCACATTGTTATCTTTTCAGGCCCATTTTTCAGGAGGAACTAACTTTGACTTCCAGAAGTATCTAAAAAGGGCACTTGAAAAAGATTTTGAGGCTGTAGTCGGCATGCGGTAATTTTCCCAGCACCACACAATCACTGTTTTGAGCAAATGAAATTATGCAATTTTGTATACTTCCATCAAAACTAACATAGCTACCATCTTTCTTTTCCAGTCTTTGGCTGTGGGCCTTCTCAGTACTCTTCATATTCTTCAATGCTTACAGTAAGACTCGAATGTAGTCACATAATCAATACAGATTTTGGCCTTGTGTAACAGAGGAACCGTTGAGCTGACCTGAATTGTATGTATTTCTCCTTGTCAATGCAGTGTTTCATGACTATGCTTGGCTTCCGTTCATTCCATTTGTGGTAAGGACTTATAATTTCTTGCCTGGAGAAAATCTGTACCAATCGCGAAGAAATTAATAAATGATGTTGCAGATGCTACTGGTTGTTGGGACCAAGCTGCAAGGAATCATCACTAGAATGTGCTTAGACAGCAGCGATAAATCCAACGTTATCTTAGGCACTCCACTTGTCAGACCTAGCAATCACTTCTTCTGGTTCGACCAACCAAGATTTCTACTCCACCTCATGCACTTCATTTCTTTTCAGGTATATCCTTGATTTTCTTTGTATTGCTTAAATTATCATACAAAACTAACACAACGGTACTGACTTAAAAAATGCTTTCCTTTTGGAAAATCCAGAACTCGTTTCAACTGGCGTTCTTCTCCTGGTCTTGGGTAAGTCCCTTTGAAACAAACAATTTGCTCAAAGGACAATGTTCGCTGTTAAGAATACTCGCGATCACTAACGCCACCTCTTGTTCATCAGGCCAAATACGGACTGAGGTCGTGCTTCCATCACAGCACAGAAAGTATAGTCATCAAGCTAACAATGGGAGTAGCTGTCCCCATCCTCTGTGGCTACGTCACCCTCCCTTTATACGCCTTGGTCACTCAGGTAACGAAAAGAACAACAATAAGCGCATACGTTCTCACCTTCCCATGCCATCCTTTAATTCAATCCAACTTGCAATCGACACAGATGGGTACTTCCAAGGGACTATCTGTATTCCCGGACGGAGTGGTTGGAGGTCTAAAAAGATGGCGCGCGAAAGCAAGGAGAAATGTGGCTGGAAGGAACGATAGGTCACTGGATGCTTCAGTGAATGCATCAGTCGAGTCTTCGCCTTCCTTCGCCACGCTATCTGTGGATTTGGATTACTCGAGCGACGATGGTGTGGATTGGGCTAATGAGGAGAATGCAAGGGAGAGGCAGCTTCTGAAATCGGAATCATTTCAAGGTTTTGAGATTGAGAGAGTATAGGAAAGCCGGTTTTGCAATATGAAAAATTTCATGCCTAGTAGGCAAGCAATTGTGTAAATAAGCTGTATAGTTTAACTTATCATTTCATCTTACCACCACCACATTGATTATTTGATTATATATATATGAGGTTCAGAAATTTTATTTCCAATCTGCTTTTATTCGAGTTCATGAAAGTATACCTCTTGCTGGCATCTTTAGTTCCAAAGATTTTGAAAAGACAAGAAAATATACAAAATACGAATTATATGTTTTATGGTTTAAATTTTTTAGTGCAATAGAAGATAGAATAATGGTGAAAT
>MAYD01550692.1:0-12075 GCA_001909325.1 Ruellia speciosa
TAGTAGGAGTGAAGTGGAAGTATTGGTGTTAGGAGAGATTTTTTAAGAATTCTCTATTAAAACGGTGAGAGAATGATAATATATATATATAGAGAGAGAGAGAGAGAGAGAGAGAGAGAGAGAGATTAAAAAAGGAAAACACTAAAAAATCAAAATTAGATGCCACCTGGTGCAAAATTAAAGCCGCATGACATCAATTAAAATTGAAGAGAACAATTTTTCTCTCCCCTTTCGTACGTGTATATATATGAAGTATATAATAGATAGATTAATATAATCAAGAAAAATTAATTAATCAATCTTATCTACCAAAATCAGCACGCCCTTTATTTTACTAATTTTAATATTTTATCTCTGTTAAATGGATATTACTTATTTATTTATTAATTTATTGTTAACAAAAAATAGCTACAGTACGATATATTTTTAGAGCTGTCCAAACTTTCTTAATAAACATGAAAACTCCTCAAATCTAATTATGGGTGGGGGAGTATTATGTTCGTATCATTGTATGTGCTGTAATTACAAGGCAGGTCCTATGCCAGCTTGGCTGGAATAAATTAATGTCGCTGTCATTTAATTTAGATAGATAATAATACTACTAGTATTTTGTACTTAAAAGGATCCTTGTTTAATTTTTAAACAAGCTATTGTATTGAATCCATTTAAACAATGTATTTGGTTTTTTTGTTTTTGTTGTTTAATTAGAACCAAATGTGCCTATAATAATTTGTGAGGTTTCAAGAATATTTATTGGCGCACCATTGGACAATTTCAAATTATGACAGATATTCAATAAGTTGCATTAAGAGTGTAGGACATTTAAGCAAAACAACTGTCAATCCCTGTTCAAGTGAGATAAATAGGAGTATTATATTTAATGATGCATGTCGTGGCATGAAGTATTTACATGTTTGAGTAGCCACAACAATTTCACGCGAACCTTGTTCAAGGATAGATAAATATTATAGTATGTAAATAAATATGTAATGATGCGTGTTGTGACGTGATTCGTGAAGTGTTTACATGTTTGACAGACCACAACATCAACAATGTAATGTTGTTACTTCGAAACTCGAAAGAGACCAAAGACATGAGATTTCAAATAATACAACCCTTTCAAATTCGAAAATTATAACTCACAATGTATGACTAATACACATAATACATGCATATCATAATTAAAAAAATCGTAACTAATACTATAATTCAACCTCTACAAATCAAGTAAGCAAACGTGCCCCACGCTGTAAGAATACCATCATCGAATATAAGTTCTATCAAACAACAGAGAGTGGTCATGCTTCACTTTCTTGTTGCATCACTTATGTGCTTGCAAGAGAGCGAAAACATAAACTATTATAAAAATAAAAATAAAAATAAAAAAATTGAAAATTTCACGCACGTAAAACCCATCTAAAAGATATAGTTTAGTTTAGATCAACATATATAGAAGGTTTAAAAACACCCACACACCTACTGTTTTAAGAGTTGGGTAAAGAGAGAAATGGGCAAAAAAACTCATTTCCTTTCCCTCACAAATCAAATCCCTGCTCCTCTAAAGTCTCTAATTCATACTGAATTGAATCATGCTTTGCGTCTAAACTCCAACCAAAGCTGTGTCTCAATTTTCTTCCTAGATCAACTACTAAACTGCTACATTACATTGCACAAGCACAAGATGATTCTCATACAAGGCCATTGAACTACAGAAATGGAACAGCTGAAGAATGCATGTGCTTTCTACATAAATTTACACACTCGCATTGACGGTCATTGCAGAAAATGCAAGCACCTTGAACGCGGGTTGTCCGATGTCTCGACCTTTAATATATCATCCAGACTGACAGGTTTCTTGTCATCTATGCACAGAAATGCTAAGTAAACATTGTTAGCATCTACGACTATTGTGCAAAAATCTGCATTCGAAGTCTACCATTTCAACCTAGCACAGATCCCACAAGGGAATTGCAATTTGTTGAGGATTAATCTACAAGAAAATGGGTGATATACTGCACTGTCGGCATTCATCAAGATCTGCAAATTGATGTGACACAACGTTAGTGAACTGTAAAATATGATACTCTAACATTATCAACTCATGAGTGTAAGTGAATCAATGAAAATCTGCAAAGCAATTTATGATAAAACGCTAGTGCAGCGTAAAATATGCGATTGCTAAGCAAATTAATTCAACAGATTCATCAAGTTAACCAAATCAATGATACTAAGGGCTTGTTTGGTTAAATCCAAACTTAAGTTTGGACCATTCTAGCCCATCATTTAAAGGCAGCAACAACTGAAGAGATTCTTCTTTACAAGCCCTTTCACTCACCAACCCTTTAATTGATCCGGTGTTGGAAGTCTAACAATGAGTATTAGAGAGGGCCCACGAAAATCTAAGAAAATTCTATTTTGATTTAATGTTAAGAGATGCATTTATTCTATAAAATACCCTTTTAATGCATTCAATGTAAGTTTATCAAATATTGTAATATGTGTGAAAAATCAAAGTGGACGGCCATTTGTGGACTGTGGGAGTAAAAAAATTACCATAATCCCCTCAAATTATAGCAGGGAAGAATATAAGAGTTATGGGCATTGGTATGACTCAAGTTTTCTTGAATTATATATAAAATCTCAGAGTAGCAATTAAAATAGTTTGCAAGATCATAAACTTGAGGTATTGCGGGCAAAAACAACCACCAGAATGAACTGCAGGAAAACACCCCATAAATTTTTTTTTTGTAACAAGAAGCACTCAGGTCCATTCATCATTATCATTATTTAAGCCTTCTTTTCTACTATGCTGGTTCGTAACGACAAACAAAAATAAGTTATTTATTATACTGACATCAGCTCATGAACTAAGATGGTACAGAGTACAAGTAATTAAATGTGTGTGTGGATGAAGATAGTGAATTCTTATTCCCTTTTTTTTTTCATGCAGACAAATCATTCATAAGATGCAGCACTTTATGCTTCAAGTAAGAATCCAGACGACCAGCTCAAGTTTGCAAAAAATAAAGACAAAATAAAGTTTGGCATCTGAATAAGGTCAAAAATAAAGGGTAAAGAGCACGAAAGTTCAAAAGACCACAATGAAATTGAATGTACCTTGAAAACTCACTTCTTTGGTGAGTGTTCATCAGATGCACCAGCTACAAACTTCCACCCTCAGAACCTGTAAAAGATCATAACAATAGCTTGTCATGGATTCTTTTTTATCAGAATTTCAAAGCATGCATTAAACTCATCTAGCACATTTCAGTTCCATTTCAAAAGCATGCATTTGAACTGTGAAGCATCCAGCACATCAAAGGAACTCCACAAGAGACAAGAAACGGACTAATGATAATCAATACCAGCGGATGAAGATACCGAATCAGAGCTAGAGCTGCTTCGGCTGGCTCTTTTATTAGCACTAATATGCTCTCTGTCTTTGACTTCAACACGAGGTGACACAGCATTCTCTACAACGGTGCAGTGGAGAAATACAAAATAAGGTACGTGTAGTTTTGCATGCATGAAAATAATCTTTACACTCATGAATGTTTACTTGTACTTTGTTTAGGGGCTTTCGTTGGAACTGAGATAGTAATCTGTGGGAAATGCATACAAACAAAAAGTAAGGATTGCATAAGTCACATAATTGCTAAATATAAGGATTGCATAAATTCAATAATCAAATAAGGGAAATAGAGTAGAGAGTAGTTTACCTTTTCCACAGTGTTTTGTTCTTGATCATGTATCACTCGACTAACAATTTCAGCATTGCTTTTGTCCTTGTTCAAACTCTTCTTGTAATTGGTTATGAACCTATCAAGTTCCCAAAGAGTTTCAGTATCAACACTGTCAATATCAACCTCAATCTCATCATCTTGCTGTGAAACTGAGGAATTCCTCTTCTTAATAATCTGAACAACAGTTTCAAGCTTCTCCGAAGGTAAATTCTGCAAATTTTCACTAAGTTTTTGTTTTTCATCATATGTCATCTCCCTTTTATTGGGTTCCTTAGCTTTTGGCTTCTTTGGGACTCGAATCTTTCCAGATTGTGTAGTATTCATTGACTTCCTTTTCGGAATAATAGAATGGACCACTGGTTCAGAACTACCAATCACCTTTTTTGTAAGTGGCCTGGACTGTGGTGCAGCTTTCTTGGTAATGGGTGTTGGTGACTTCCCGTCAAAATATGAAGCAATCTTCAACTCGTGATCTATGAGAACCCATTTGTCATCAAATATTCTGGACAGTTGTTCGGCCATCACATATACATCTTGCCCTTTTGGGTTGTATGTCATAGCATTTCGGAAAGTAAGCCTCACATCTTCACCAAAATCCGTAGGAGATTTATACCAATTCTGAGTTAATCTATTTTTCACAGTACCTAGGTCCATAGGGTTTTTAATGATCTCGAAATAGTCATGTAAACCTAGAGCAACTGCATCCACAGGCTTGTTAAACACCCAACCATGCTTGTGCTTCATCAATCTCTCTAACAATGCATTGCAACTTTTCAATACATGATTTGGAAACTTCTGCATCTCCAGATCACTTCGTCCTCCCTTCTTCCCATTCAACTTCAATTTCTTCTTGTTTTCTTCCGGTCGAATCTTATCCTTTGCAAGCAAAAACTCCGTATTTTTGTAGAATTTATTATCCTTCGGTGTCCTTTTCTCCTTCTCGGCATCATCCACCCCAGCCTTGCTATTCTCATACACCGACACACTCAACTGATTCAGTGGCTTCAGCATTCGAGGCAGCCCAATTCCTGCAGACACCTTATCTCCATCACCATTATCAAATCCTTGTACCGCATTATTATGTCCCTCTTTGTCTTCAATCTTCATCATCAAGCTCCGCACCATGTCACGCTCATCCTCCAGCTTCCTCTTTAACTCCAAGGCCTCCCGTTTGGACTTCATGGACAAACTAATCTTAACCTTATTCTCCTGCGGCAGAAAGTCCCCCTTGACAGCCGGACCCTCACGACTCAATCCAGAAAAATTATCCGAACCCACATCAAATCCAGAACTGTTAGATAATTTTTTCGTCGAGTTCAGCTCCTTAGAGACCACAGCTTGAGATTTGGACAGCTGTTGATCCCTCAATAGATTACTGCTGCTCTCACTGTTTTCAAGCCCTTTAAATGATCTTCTACGGTAAACCTTACGCCCGTTCACCTTCTCCTCCTCCTTAGACCCCTCACCTCCTTCACCCATCACTTCCCCAAAAAGCACACGCTCCTACTAAATTATCGAAATTGAGGTGTATATACACAGGGATTCCACACAATAACTTAATACGGCTCGCTCAAATCTGTACACTCTATTCCTCCCCAGAACAATTAGATGCGACGGGAGTAGGAAAATTGGGGTTCAAAAGCATACCTCCGAAGATAGTTCCTTTGCCCGACCCATGCCCTGCCTTTTGCACTATACGGATAGTTCCTTCCTTATGCTGTGGACAAACACGAGCAGGTGGTGGAGATTGGAGAACTCATGGGTAGTTCACGCCACGTACGGGGCGCCATCACAGGGTATACTTTGACGGCCAGGATTCCATCGGGGTCACACCCACAATTAACGGCTTAGATTCAATGTGGTTGGGAGGTTTCAGGAGTCAACTCCTAAAGAAAATGATTATCTCACGTGCAAGAGGCGGGGCGTGCGAAACCATGCTCGGCGGTGATTGCTACCGGTTATTGCCGGTTATGGTAGTAAAAATAGGTATTACTATTCATGGCGCTAAAAGACCCAGCTTAAAAACTTAAAAGACTTCCATTTTTGATTTTATTAAATTCTATGATAATCCAAACCTAAATCTCTCTAAAATTTTTCAAAAAATAACGTTCAAATTCACGATGGATCAAGAACACGAACTTGACAAATATCACATGGGACTCCCGTATATTTTGTTCCTAATCCTAAAAACTTAAAAAACTTCAATTTATTATTTCATCAAATTTTCTCAAATTTCAATTTAAATCTTTTTAAATTCTTCCAACAAATAACATCCAAATTCATGACGGATCAAAGGCACGATCATAACAAAAATTAAATGAGACTCAAAATATATTTTTTTGTCAAAAAAATAAACGAAAACAACCCGGGGTGCCTCGGCCTTGATTGAAGTGTGAGCCGGGGGGGCCGAAGATGCCCCCCTTTTAAAAATTTTTTATAAATAATGCTCTTTCAGTTTTTATTTTTTATTATTTCATTAAATTTAGTTTTATTAAAAATTGAAATTAGGGCAAAGACGTTAAATTATACTCAGCAATTGTGACGGAATATTTTTCATCGTAAAAACCATCTCTATTTAAATTTTGTCACAAAATCCTTCATAAAATTGCGACGAAATTGTTCTATCGCAGAAATTCGTCACAAAATTTATAAGGTACGATCCATTTTTTTCTGTCATAAATTCAATTTCTATTAATTATTATAATGCTTGTACACAAAATGATAGAACATGCTTTTCTTCATAAATGGGCTAGCTGGAATATGCGTCATTTTATATGCATTACTTTTAATTCCAACAACTATTAACCTTTACAATGACAATTGCTGGTTAGGGTATTATCCAGGCCTTCTAGCTAGCATTCTCAAATGCAAGACTTGTTTGCTTGGTATATTTTCACCAATAATGGTCTTTTTTTCATGTAAATAATTGTCTTTTCCCTAATTTTTCATGTTTCATGTTTCTTTTTCTTCTTATTCTTTTTGTTTTTTTACCTTTATTCTAGAGGAATTTGCACAGGTTCCTCATTAAGATACTTTCAAGAGTGAGGGAGTTTTGATTGAGTTTGATTTCAGCTATCTTTTTAGGGAATTTAAATTGATGAGAGGATCTTACGATTTTCCAATTACTCCTTATGCTAAGTTTCATGAAATCTATGGATAAAAGATTGTGAATAATTTATGTATATATAAATTCCACAAACACAATAAAATATTCTTGGCAAATCAACATTCACATTAAAGTATTTTGTTTTCTCAACCATATATTCTTTCATCAAAAATAGATATAAGATGAGAGACAATACATCAAACCAATATATACTTTGATGTTAGAAATATAGATATAAGATGAGGGACAACACATCAATATATATGTTATTTAATTCTTACATCTTATTAATTCATTTGCTTGTTTAGCATTGCATTCCGAATTCGACTACCTTGAGCGAGTCATAATGCCTCGCATATTACCCTTTAATTTGGTGCAATCTCGAATTTGCGAGCATGGCCTATTGAATGTGCGGCATGCATGCTGCGGAGGTGCTCCATTATATGTATTGGATCAGAACCATTAGGTATTTTTCTCAGCTGTCTTCTGTATGTAAAGCAAAATTGGAGACAAATTGTGTATTGAAGTTGGACCTTCAAATGACTGTCCTGACAAACGATTGGGATTAAACCCTAGTTTGTGAAAGAATATTTGGCTATGAACAGATTTTTCACCCATCCTTGGTTGCAACTGAAAAGGTATTTTTAATTTCTGTCAAAGTAGAAGATATGAAGCTAAAAGGAAATGCATATGCGGTTTCCATTATATAGCCACACTAATTAATCAAAGTAGAATTTATCGATCACTTGATAGTAATAAATTTCAGTATAATTCTGTTGTTTGTTCTGCATTTAATTAATGAGATACGCGTGTGGTGTTTGTTAAATTGTAACTCAATTTTTATTTTTCATTTTATAATAATTGTAACTCAATTTTAAAATATGCGTGTGCGTTTCCTTTGAAAAAAATTATATTACAAACAAGAGGTTTCATGATACTAGTAATAATACACACGTATGCTAAATAATATATTATATATGTATATATTAATTATTTATATTAATTTTATAATTCAAATAAAATGATAGTAGAGTGATTTGAAGTGTAACTTATGACTTAAAGATCATGAGTTTAAATATCTACTTAATCAATCTATTTTACATATGGAATAAATATAAGGGCAAATTTGAAAGTTCACATTTCATGACGGATCATACGGTTACTCTATGTCATAAACACTTAATATAGATGAAATAGATTATGCACATTTTAATATGTGGGCTAAATAATAAATTATACATGCATATATTAATTTTATAATACAAATGAAATGATAATGAGGTAGTTTGAAGCATAACTTATAAAAAGGTCATAGGTTCAAATTTGTACTTAATTAATCATTTTTACATATGTAATTAATATAAGAGCAAATTTGGAAGTTTACACTTCATGACGAACCATGACGGTTAAATGCGTATTTGTGCTTAATTGATACCCTTTTATTATTTTTTAATTGTCAAAAAATAGATGATGAATCACACGTATATATTTGAGTGGCAACTCTAAAAACAAAGGGAATAGTATACTAGAAATTTCCTCATATTTTACTAGAATTTTTAATAGTAATAATAATAAACATAATTTAAAATTATTGTTTATTTTTCTATAAATTTATTATATAATAAATTAATAAAAAATTAAGAATATATTTAGTGAAAATGTAAAAACTGCATTGATTAAAGTAATTTTTCCAAAAACAAAATTTCTATCTATAATACTTCCATCATTTTTCAAAATTTGTCCATATTTTTTTGGGTTGTTTTGAAATACTTGTCCAATTTCATTTTTTAGTAATTTTTTCATATTCATCAATTAATAAAACATTTTATTTTTTTCTCTATCAAATCATAATTTTTTTTCTTTCTCATTCCACTAATAAATACTTCATTTATCTTTCAATACACTAATTGAATATTTATTTCTCTTTTTGCTCACTATTAAAATATTCAATTTCTGTAACGCCCATCTCGAACCGGACCGCCATCCTCTGTCTGCCACTCATGTGTTCCTGCGTATACAAACATCTCAAGTTCTTATGGTCTGAGTAAATCCTGCTCCTAGCCCCATAGAGGTAGTGTCGCCAGATCTTCAAGGCATGAACAACTGTCGTCATCTCTAAGTCATGTGTAAGGTAGTTCAATTTAGGGGGCTTCAACTGTCGGGAGACGTACGCTATCACCCTCCCATGCTGCATCAAGACACAGCCCAATCCTCGATGTGACTCATCTGTGTAGACCTCAAACTCACCCGACTCGTCTGGAAGAACCAACACCGGAGCCTTTATCACCATCCTCTTCAACTGCTCAAACGCTGCCTCGCACTCCGCATCCCAACGGAACTTCACATCCTTTCTCAACAATCGAGTTAGGGGTTTCGCAATGGTCGAAAACCCCTCGATAAATCGATGAAAGTATCCCACCAAACCTAAGAAACTGCGAACCTCACTCACATTCTTTGGGGCCTACCATCTCAATACTGCCTCAACCTTTTCCGAATCGACTGATATGCCTGCTCCCGAAACGATGTGTCCCAGACAAGACACCTGCTTCAACCAGAACTCACACTTCGAGAGCTTCGCATAAAGCTTGTGCTTCCTAAGTATAGTCAAAATTGTCCTCAAGTGTCCTTCATGTGCCTGAGGACTCGGTGAATACATAAGAATGTCGTCGATGAATACCACTACACATCTGTCCAACAGGGGGTGAAAGACTCGATGCATCAAATCCATGAAACTGTTGGCGCATTCGTCAACCCAAATGGCATCACTATAAACTCAAAGTGTCCGTACCTTGTCCTAAAGGCCGTCTTCGGCCTATCCGCCTCTGCCACCCGAATCTAATGATACTCTAACCTCAAATCGTTCTTGGAGAAGGTGCATGCTCCTCTCAACTGATCAAACAAATCATCAATACGGGGTAATGGATATTTGTTCTTAACTGTGATATGATTCAGCCCCCAATAGTCAATGCACATTATCGGATTGCCATATTTTTTCTTCACAAACAAGGCAAGTGCGCCCCAAGGCGAACTGCTAGGCTGAATGTACCCCTTCTCCAACAACTGCTATAACTGAGCACTCAACTCCCTCAACTCAGCAGGGGCCATACGATATGGTGCCTTTGAGATCGAAACTGAGTTAGGTATGAGCTCAATCGTGAATTCAATCTTCCGAACAGGTGGGAGACCAGGAATCTCATTGGGGAAAACATCCTCGAACTCAGAAACAATCGGAATATCAGAGACAGCTAGAACCGCTGCTCTCAAGTTGTGCACTTGGCACAGATAGGTAGGATATCCCCAGCGCAACAAAGAGCCATAGACAAGGAAGACACAATCTTAATACCAAGCGGATAAGGTATAGGGTGATAAGAAACGTATGTACCGTGCGGGTCTCGAAAGGAAATCCGCGGAATGCCACAATCAATAGGGCATGATGGCGTGACAACCAATTAATGCCGAGAATCACATCAAATTCTGCCAAGCCAAACACCATGAGGTTAGCTCAGAACTCCCGACCCTCGATGAACAAACGGGCCTCATGCAACAGCTACTCACACATCCGGATCTCCCCCAAGGGCAAGGAGATCGGTAGCCTATGGGGCACCCACAGACCTAAACCATGCTTGCGCACAAAATCAGAAGCAAAAAAGGAGCACGACACTCCCGAATCAAACGGCACAGAAGCGGGATAAGACACAACAAGGATAGATCATAAGGCATTGACAACAATGATAATAAGCCTAGTTCTCATAAGAACATGATAACACAAGACATACGTCAAAGCAATGAAAGCAGCTAAATTCGTACCTACAAGCACATCATCGCGACACTCAGCGTCTGCCCTCTCAATCACGTTCAGACGGCCTCCATGCCCCGCCTGAACCTGCCTAGCTGTAATGTCCCGCAACTCTGGAGGACGCGCGGTTCTCAAGGACCGCGTGGCAGGACCGCGCGAGTGGACAATCAGCCCAATGGGCTTTGGCCCAAGGCGAATAAGCTTTTATCATTCTTTTCCTAACCTAGAACAATTCATTTCTGCAGACACGAATTACTAGGCATCGCCCGGCCTCCATTTGTGCTCTCAAACCCTAGGTTTTCATTCTTGTCGATTGAAGGAGTTTTGGTGATTCTAAGCGGATCGAATTATCGAGGTATGTGTGTTGGTGCGTTGGCTGTCATTTTGTAAGGGATTAATTTGTGTTGTTGGATTGTAATTCATAGTTTTGGTTGAATCTAGGGTTTGGTGTTCGTCGGACAAATCGGAGATAGATCGGAGTGTTTTGAGGCTTGCCGGTCATTGTTTAGGAGTCTCCCGACATAAGGCAAGGGTTTACGATGCTTTCAAATGTTTGGGTTTGGGTTTCTGTTCCGTGCCGAACATCAGTTCGCATAGCCCGCGTGCGCGCGGTCCGCAAGGACTGCACGACGAGGAAGGACTGCACGACGAGGACCGCGCGAGGAAGGAATGTAACTCCTGACCTCCCATTTATCAACCCTGTAGAGACCCTGTCTGTGATGTGACACCCCAGCCTGACCTCCGCGGAGTGTTCGAGACCGGGTGCCAGGTCTGCAGCCCGATGCCACCCCAACCCCTCTCCGAGGCGCTTACGGTCGCCACTGGGCGCCGCCTCAGTGGGTTGTTGTGATGGGGTCTTGAACCCTCATCACCTTTGCCAATTCAACCTTGGCATCCAGTTGAGCTGCAACTCGACTGGATGCCAATGTTGAATTGGCAAAGGTGATGAGGGTTCGAGACCCCATCACAACAACCCACAAGAGGCAGCCGCTGGCGCCTTGGAGAGGGGTTGGGGTGGCATTGGGCTGCAGACCTGGCTGGGCTGTTACTTGCATCGTTGGTGGAGTACCCGGTCATAAAAAAATGCACTGTTTTGTGACACCCCAGCCTGACCTCCGCGGAGTGTCGAAGATGCCAAGGTTACATTGGCAAATGTGATGAGGGTTCGAGACCCTATTACAACAACCTACCGAGGCGGCGCCCAGAGGCGGCCGTGAGCGCCTCGGAGAGGGGTTGGGGTGGCATTGGGCTGTAGACCTGGCACCCGGTCTCGGACGCTCCGCGGAGGTCAGGCTGGGGTGTCACAGACACTGTTTTTATCCGATTTTCGCAGAAAAATTATCTCAACAATAATTATTTTTTTAGTATTGGACATTATTCTTTTTTTATCAAATTGAAATTAAAATTATAAATGTTAAAGATTTTGGATT